>BSBK01001225.1:0-82500 GCA_027943335.1 Chamaecyparis obtusa | reverse complement strand
GATTAATGTTAAGATTATAATTACAGTTAGGATTTGGTTTAGGTTTATGATTATGGTTTACCATTTACAATTATATTTTAGCATTTATGATTAGGGTTCAACATTTAATGAGTATGATTAAGGTTAGTGTTGGGGTTTAGGCTTTTGGTTATGGTTATAGTTACATTTAGGATTCAATGCTAAGGTTTAACATTAGGGTTAGGTTTATGGTTAGGGTTAGGGTTAGAATTATGGTTAAACTCGGGATCAGGGTTAGGCTTTGGATTATGGTTAGGGTTAGGATTATGATTATTATTATAGTTAATATTTAGGGTTAAAATTAGGATTCAATTATTAGGGTTAGAGGTAGGTTTATGGTTACAATTATGATTATGATCAAGGTTTAGGGGAAGAGTTAGGATTAGGGTATAGGATTTAAGGTTATGATTATGGTTAGGGTAAGGACATGTAATGCCCCTCCAACCCTAATAGGTCCTGGATTTTCTCACTGGAAGTTAGGAAGTGTTATATGTGATTGCATGGTTATTTTTATAAGAGAATGATCCTTCTTGAGGTGTTTGCCTACCCCAACTCCCTTCCAACCACTATAACTTCACATTCTAATTTAGGAAATGATAAATATTGTATAAGTATGTCTGTTTATATCTTCTTATGTGTTCGAGATATTTTAGGACCTTGATGTGATGGGATCACCTGAGAGATCTATATGTTTCTTTGTGAGATGCTCATTATCTATGTTTATGATTATCATAGGTTAATTGGTTATAACCACTTAAGGGTTAAATGTGTTACCAACTCTAATGATGCTACTTATACTCGAGACTAGACATGATTACTACTTTGAGTATTAAGGATTATTTGATTTGTTTATTTTGTTTAGGTAATGAGACATTGTGAATACATGTTTGATGATAAAACCGGTTTATTTAGTCTTACAATAACCAATAGTGTAATTTTTTACATATCTTCTTCAAACATATCAGCACACATTTCTTATTTAATTGATGATTATTTTTCTTATTTTAGCATATTAAATATCTTCTTTAATATCAATTTATTTAGTCTTACAATAACCAATAGTAAGATTTTTTACATATCTTCTTCAAACATATCACCACACATTTCTTATTTAATTGATTATTATTTTTCTTATTTTAACATATTAAATATCTTCTTTAATATATATTATAGATTTACATTAATTTTATAAACTTTTAATAATTTTTCTATTAAAATTCTCTTAAAGTTTCATATTTATTTTAGTTTCTTATTAAATTAAATGAGAAGGGGTTCAAACCCCAAACCAAAAAGTAGTAAAACATACCATCCGGTCCAAAAAAAATTGTTTTATAAACGTTAAATAATTTTTTTTGACCGGTCTGAAATAGTAAGGGTCACTTTGTCAGCATCTTTCAAACGCACCGCTAGCAAGTTCGTTTTTATTAAAGCGCTGCATGATTAAATTTAAAGGTAAAGGTAAGAGAATCTGCTCTTTAAAATAAGTGAATAGACGTAAATTGATATGGGCCGGAATGCCAAATAAAGTATAGTGGACCAGATGCTTACGATAATAATCCTCACATTCACCAAAGTTCCAATTAAATAAAGCAAAGGTTGCTACTTGAACTTTATTGTTTGCATCGCCATGGATGTGATCATTTAAATTAAAAGCATGGTATTTAATTCTTAAGACCACTCATAATATTTTAAATTTATACATTTATTAAATATTATAATGATGAAATTATTATATTTATGAATTTATTTATTTATTTTCATGAATTAATTTAGTAATATATAGATAAATATACGTCAAATTTTAGTATCAAATTCGATTCAGTTTTCAATTTCTTCTTATTTTTGTTCATTTTATTTTCAAGTATTTCCATACATTTAACTTAATCTCATCTTATTTTTCACCCACTTCAACACCTTTTTCATTTTATTAGTACACTACTATTCATTTCTTCCTAACCTTTATATCAGTATGTATTAGTCAATGGCTTAAAATAGGCCACATCCTTCAAACCTTCAAATCTAAATTCTCAAATTGTTACCTAATTGTACTAGCCATTATGAATCATCTTAGTAAATGTTTGTACAACTAGGTGTTATGTTCCCGTATTTAAAAGTATTCATTTGTGCAATTTTTTAAAATCTAAAATATAGCCCCAGCACAACCCTTCAACCGTGGCTACAACTTATCTTTGCTTACACAAGTGTAGTGTCAATGTTTATGGAACAATTTTTAAGAGCCAGACCTCAAATCAAGAATATTTCTAATATTTCTAAGAAAACATGATAGAGAAAAGTGTAAATTCCATTGTGATGTTTTATTAGTTCCTGTCCAAGATACTAATGTATTCACCTAAATCAATTAATATCAAAGCATCAACCAATCAACATCCACAATTGAAAATACACTCACCAAAATTTCTAAAATTATATTTTCCAAATTTATTTTAAAATACATAAATTATTTTTATCTATTATTCTAAATAGTGTGTTGTGATCTTATTAGCATGACATCAACCTTTTAAAGACAAAAGTAACCAAAAATTAAAATATATTTTTGTTTGCATTTACATCTACAGTAACTAGTACCTAGTTTTGTCATGTTTCTTTTGACAATGCAATGGATGATAAAGTCACTTGATTTTTTATAATAATGATTTAGAAATTACATAAAATTATAAATATCAAGCATATAAAAAAGTTAAATGTATAGTTTTAATTCACGATATGATAAGGTAATATTAATATTAAATAATAAATTATATTAATAAATATTCAAAATATATAATAATGTAATATAATTTATATATATTCATGAAATAATTATAATAAACTTATTATAGATAAATTAAATATAATTCTTTTTTTCTATTGATTATAGAGAGATCAAAAAAAGGACCATTTACATGGAGTTCACCAAGAGGCACAGCCTCAAACCGAGATCAGAGTAGCAAAACACAAAAGTAACCAAATATAGACATAATTACATAGAAAAAGGACAAGAAGCACTAGTAAAGATCATCAGGAGGAATATCCATCCAAGCAGTCCATCCGAGGGGACCTTCCATCCAAACTATATTCTTCCGCTCCTGAATCTGGGAAAGCATAGACAGCTCCTCTTTCCTCGCATTCACATTTTTTCTAATTTCTTTGTTAAGCCTTGTGCAAGTGTGCCCAAAGACCTGGAGATCATCAAGCGTTCTCCTCCATTGATACCCATTCTTCAGCTCATAGAAGAAGAATGTCGCGTGCCCATCTTTTAAGAACCTTCACAATTTATTCTTCTCAATCATCATGGTAGTCTGAATCTGCAAAAAAATTTTAAAATAGGTGAGTTTTCGAAAAAACTTAGCAAGAACCCTCGGCTTACCTTGAAATTTTTCCTCGTTCCTGCACTTCCAGATCTGCCAAAGAATGTTAGAGGATAAAATATTCCAGAAAAAATTAGCATCTTTACTAACACCATTAATATGACCAGTAACAATCTCCAAAATATTAACATTGATAGGATAAACAATACCAAATAGCTTCCAGATTTCTTTAGCAAATAAACAATCAAACAAAATGTTTCTACCTGTTTCAGGCAACCTACAAATATTACAAAAATCAGCATTATCATTTCTAATGGGCAGTCTATCCAGTAAAATCAGCCACTTAAAGCATTTTAATTTAGGCTCCACAAGACTTTTCCAAAGAATGTCAAAGAATTTATTCCAGCCTTGAGTATCAAAAGTACAATACCAAATCTTGTTAACATGCTCAACAATATTCTCATTATGATCAATAATCCTGTAGATATTTTTGGCTTTAAGATTAGCCATGATGACTCCATCCGGCCACTTACTTTTTAAATGGCTGTGGGAGTCCACCTGACACACTGAGGGAAGATCTTTGGAAGCTTGCACAATCATATTGTAGGTTTTTTTTATGAGAATCAGGGATATTAAATTTAAACTTAAGATCATCCCAGGGTATGAGCTTGTCTTGATCAAATAAGTCAACCAATTGAGTAATGCCTCTTTTAGCCCAATTCATGGCAGAGCATCCTTGGGAAAGAGCTAGGGGCTTATCATTCACTTTTAAATTCCACCAAATGGATCTTTCACCATGGAGAAATTTGTCATCATAGAAGGCCTTATTGGTGATAAATTTTTGGATGTGTTCCCAGGCTCGCCATATAGATTTGAATACATCAGAACCTTGAACAGTAACCGGAAATTCCCCAACAATAAGGTCACATAAAGGCAGATTCTTCCATGACTTGGATTTCTTAGGGAAGCCTTTTTCAATATTATGCCTAATCAACACTTTCCAGGGGGTGTCACCCTCCAGAGAGTGAAAGATCCATTTGGCAGAAAGTGCAATACCCTGTAATTTGAGGTCTTTAAGCCCTAACCCCCCAAGGACCTTGTCAGTATGACACCAATCCCACTTAACAGCATGCATCTTTTTATTGCCCTTGCCATTAGACCAAAGGAAGTGTCTAATGGCCTTTTGAATCTCAGCAATCTGATAATTATTAAACAACCAGGCAGAAGAGTAGTAAAAATTGTAGGAGGCCAGTAACTTTTGACAAACTTGAATCCTACCAGCAAGAGAAAGAGTCCTATTATGCCATTTATTAAGTTTGTTATCAATCTTAGTCTTAATCTAGGACCACATTTCCTTAAGAGAGGGCTTAATGGAGAAAGGGATTCCAAGGTATTTGACAATGTTGTTAGCCCCCCCCCATTGGAAACCATATTGAGGAAACCAATCAGGAGGCTGCTCATCCCATCCAAGACAGATGGACTTGGCTTTAGAGATTCGAGCACCTAAAATAGTACAAAACATGTCCAACTTAATTTGCAAAGAGTTAAAATTCTTATCCGTAAGCTCAAAAAACAAAGCAGAGTCATCAGCAAAATGACTGCTAATGAGCTCATCATTATTAGGGAGATAAATACGCCTAACATCGGGAGATAAAGAGTTATCCTGAAGAATATAAAACATAGCTTCAGCAGCGATAACGAACAGAGCAGGAGCTAAAGGATAGCCTTGCCTGATGGACCTACCAAGAGGGAAAGGATCAGAGAGGGCACCATTAATTTCAACCTGAGCGGAGGCATCATTAAATATAATTAAATAATTGATACTTATTATTATGTAGTCTTCAGATGTCAGTGAAGAGATCACCAAGTTTCAAATCTCTATTGGGCCATTTTTGTTAAACCTTGTGCCTTCACTAGACTGTTGACCTCATAGGTTTGAAAAAGTGAAGTGTGTGGATGAGGTTCTCTATTTGTGGCCTCACAAGTTCATAGATCAGAGTTCTGATCATGTTAAAACTTTTACTAGACTTTAAAAAAATACATATTATTATATATAGTCATTAATAATAAATAGTAGAATAATTACTATGAATAATCATAGATGTTATTAATACTTATTATTATTATTATTATTATTATTATTATTATTATTAATTCATAGAATATTTACTATATTATTACTACAAATAAATTACAAAGCATTATACAGAAATGATGCAATTGCATCTTCTTATTTATTTATATAATAATGTGATTTCTTTGAAATTAAATTATATTTTTTAAAGGTAAACATATTGAATTATTAATACATGTATAGATACTTCCTTCAAAAAAGTGAAAATAAGGATTTAGAGGAGGATGGTTAATGACGTATAATAACATGACATAAAGAGCATCATATGTGGACCCTCGATAAAATAGTTATATTTTTATCACTTCTCTTACGGGACTTGCTATTTATTTTTATCTCCTCACCATTTCTTAAGAGGCATCAATGTGTTTGTGAGGAATATTTGGGTCTCTCATAAGGACTATGTAATGCCTCACCATGGAACCCAAAAGAAATTAATTTAAACATGCAGCTAATTTTACAGAATAATTTTTTTTTCTTAAGAGATTACACAACAACAATGTCGAAGAAATACAATATAATTACAACTCAAACATACAACTATAAATCAAATATAGAGTACAAATCTCAAGGGTTCATTGACATAGATTTTGTAAATATTAATTAGTCAACTTAATGTAACAACCATACAAAGTCTTCACATAATGTAAATAAGTACAACATGATATACATGAAATCCTGATACAACTAATACCATAAGGCATACATGATAACCCACATCCATTGCACATGTTGCAGGACATGTAATAATAATAATCCAATATAAAGTACAACATGATATCTCCAAGATAAATGATACCATGATGCAAGAACATAATATAAGAAAGATAAGAATACATTTCCAACTATGATGAACAAGAAGGTACAACTTCTACAAGGATCATCCAACACTAGTACACGAATGTCAGAGTCTCAAATGATAAAAGAATCACTACCACCTGACCTTGTGGAACCTAAATGTTCCACTCCCACTATGTTGATGAGATAACAACAAACCTCACTTGGATAACAAACATCAAAATCAATCACAATACAACTAAGAAAGGGATCTTAAAATCTTTATCTCAGAAGGTACAATAGGATATCAAGGTAAAACATACTCAACCAAAGGAAACCAACACATGTAGGAAACCTAAGATGTATATGGGGAAGTGTCATCACATGAGCCAACTCTAGAGTTATCCTGACAGTCCCTCAAGACTCAAACACCCTAATGACTCTATGTGGTATTAGTAATCCTCTCATACAGACAAGGTACCAACAATGCTATATCCAAATCCATGTAGGCGGCAAACATCATCTCACAAACCATCCTAGCATGTGCTAAGGAGATAACAACAAACCTCACTTGGATAACAAACACCAAAATCAATCACAATATAACTAAGAAAGGGATCCTAAAAGCTCTCTATCTAAAAAGGTACCATAGGATATCAAGGTAAAACATACTCAACCAAAGGACACCAACACATGTAGGAAACCTAAGATGCATATGGGGAAGTGTCATCATATGAGCCAACTCTAGAGTTATCCCGACAATCCCTCAAGACCCCGACAACCTAGTGAATCTATGCGGTATCAATAATCCTCTCATACAAATAAGTTACCAACAATTCTATATCCAAATCAACACAAGAAGAAAACATCATCTCACAAACCATCCTAGCATGCTCTAGCGTTCAAGGCATGGGTGAGGAACACAAACATCTTATTAATATTTCTATTCTAGTAGATTTTATTATGCTATCACTTTATTAAGTCACTTACAATAAATTATCTTGGCAGCCACTTGTGGGTCCTAACGCCTATTACAAATCACTCCCCATCTATACACTTAGCTAACCTACCTAGGTTAGCAAATCAGATCACAAAAAGATGATAACAATAATCCTCAAATCAATTCCATAATACAATAGAACACATTGGTTCTCACATAACTACAATAACATAACAACACTCTCAAAGTGTCCTTAAAATCACAAGCTTCAATAAAACAAGGTTGGCAGTAGAGTTCGAGACCATATTTCCCCATGTGAAATATGCAACCCAAACACAACTATATAAGACAACCTTCATACCACATGATAAAATTACAAGGTGACCACATATCATATAAAAGATTAATTCAAAATTAAGATTAAAATGATGATTACAAAAAGTAAATCACACATTCCAAAAATACCCCAGAGCCTCTGGTATACAATTTCTAAAAGCCAACGTAGTTCCCCAATTACAATCAATCAAAGTCTCAAAATATGCAAAAGTACTCAAAACCAATTTATAAATTTCAATTGGCTAAAACAATCATCTTGTTGACTAAAGTCCATTTGACTAAAAAAGTGTTCATATAAATGTCTCATACATAACTATCTATTTAAAATAAAATCTCATGTATATATACATTTTAAATAAGTATTTAACTAGAATCTCCATGCATACCAAAACACCATGTATTTAATAAGAAAATAATGTTATTAATTTTCTAAATATAAATATAAATGAAAACATTAATATTAAAACTCGCATGTAAAAAAATGAATTAATATTTATTTTTTATTTTTTTCAAAATAAATAAATAACAATAATAATAAAAAAAAATTAATTTTAAATCTGAAAATTAATAAATAATAATAACAATTTTTTTCCCATATGATTTTAATTTCAAGGGTTTTATGAAAAATTTTAATCAATCCTAACTGAATCAATCTACAAATTTTTTAATTGTTTTTCAACCAAAATTCTTAAGGTTTACACAAAACATCTATAATGGATTTTTTCTTAAATCTAAATTAACTAATAATCAAAATATAATTTTTTAAGACCAAAACATATAGAATTTTGCTAAGAACAGCCTAGGGTTTCATCAAACATAATTTCTTAAATTTTAAATCATAAAACATTCTAGATTTGGGTTTATCAAAAAAAATTTGCACGAAGTTTTAATAACCAAACCAAACCAAAATAATGGAAAATCAAACAATAATAGAATCAGAAATTCAATAGCCACTCGAACCTTAATTTTTTATCAAACCAAAATCTCAAGCAATAATTATATGAAACGTTTAAATTTCATCATACAATTGTAAATACAAGGAAGACAATCTTTCAAAAAAAGAAATTGCAATAAGATACGAAACCCTACATGAAAATTAATGAGAAGATCTGAAACAACAATGGCCAAATTGAAGACTCGAAGATTCCAAATTACTCCTAAGCTTTGAAAGCAATTCCACAAAAATTCAAACAATTTTCTCCAAAACCCCATCTCCTCCAAACCTATGTTGTGAATAATGGCTAAAAAAATTTCTAATAATGGAAATTCCCCCAAAAATAAATCAACATGCAACTTCTAATCAAAATAAGAGCTCAACATCTAACTCCTAATAAAAAATTAGAACTCAACTCACTAACCTTGTTTTTATCAAATTATGTTACATGATTAATTATAATTTTAATAATAAAATATGCACTTTTCAATTATCAACTCTTAACTCAACTTTAAACTTAAATTCTTAATTCAATTTTATTAAACTGAATGTGCAACTTTAATTGCATATTAATAATCTATTAACAATTATTATTTTTCAACATATTAATAATTATGAAATTGATAATTAAATATCAATTCATTAATTATGCTTTTAATTTCAATGTTAGATTTAATAATTAATTTAATCTTTTATTTTCACAATTAGACTTTTTAAATTAAGTCTTTTTAATTAATTAATGAGAATTAATTAAATAATGATTAATTAAATAATGCATTATTCTCATTAATTAAATACATTATTTAATTAATTATTATTTAATTAATTCCCATTAATTAAATACCCTCATATTAATGATTCTATGTTTTAAAAAGATTTAATTATTTATTCACATAATCAAACCCATAAAGCACTTATCCATAATAACATAAAACTACATAAAACCACTCAACAAGACAACATGAGCAATAACTGACTAAACCAAAAATATCAAATTCATAATGAAGGAAAGGGTTCACGAATTCACTTCACCTTGAAGAATTCGAATAGGAAACTCAATCAGAAACTTGTCCCTTAATTTAGGACAATAAATGACTTGGGTTGGGATTGGACCTATATGTTATCTCTCCTCTCTTACCATTTGAGATATTGTGATAAAAGATGAGTGTGTACATACATGTATAAATATATAATAAACAATGGTGGGGATTGGCAATCATGTAGATCGCGCAAGCAAGTAACTATGACTTCGTCCCTCAACCACATCAGGCATGTCAAATAAAAAAGTAAAACATACATACTAACCATACACATACAAGTATGGGGTCAACAAAACCATAAATATAAATAATATCAAATCTATCTAAAGATCTAATACACACATGAAAAGTGGCCTAAAAGAGTCTAGCCAATTAAACTAAAAAGTAAACTATGGGAGGGGTATTACATACCATATTCAGTTGTCTTTTAGAATTTAGGTATTTGATATTTTTAAAATCGATTAATGTGTGTTTTAAGAGTTTTGAATTATAAAGGTTGGTTGATGTAATTTTTATTTTATATAATTAATTTGTAAGGAAAATAGTTTTAATTATTAAAATTTATTAGTTGTAAATATTTTTGTAATGGTATTTCAAATTCTTATTAGTACTTGTCGAAACTAATTCTTTGCACCAATTAAATTTACAACTATATAACTATGTGAAACATAATATTTTATATTTTATAATATAAGAATAAGAATATCACTTTCACATAATCTATTGATATCCAGTGGTCTTATATATTAATGACAATCTATTTAATATAAATATAACATTTTTATAAAAAAAATTACAACAATAAAATTCATGACTATAAATATGTTTAATAAATTTGATAGCCAAATCTAAAAAAATAAATTTAAACAATTATAACTTATTTAAGTAATAAGATATGATTCTCCACATTAAAGAAAACAAAAGATATGATTCAAAACTTTCTTTTACTATAATCTTCAATACTTTAATTTAGTTTTCTATTTAAACTAGCTTTTTTTTTTGCTTTTGTTATTAGAAGAATACACAATGCATAGATATTACTACAAGAACAAGTGTCATGTAGTGGTAGTAATTAATTGTAATTCTAATATGAAATATAATTTTTTTTATTATATAAGGGGGTCAAAAAGAGATACAACAGTATCAACCAAGAGTACAAAATAAGAGGTCCTGCCTCACCACAATCTCTCTCAAATATAATTTTGATTTTAATTTTAATAAAATTACTATATCTTATTAATATAATTCTATTTAATATATGATTATAATAAGAAATTTGAGATTTAAATATAATTAGTATAAAATTTTAATCTTTAGTTTTAATAAATTTTCCTTAAGTTATATCTAATTATTGTAATAAAAAAATTTGAGCAAGTTTAACATTTTAATTTATAGTGTCCAATAAATACATAAATTATTTGACTTTAATATCTTATTTAAAATTATTGATAAAATATTTTATACTTAATTTTAACTAGATTTAATTTTATGAAAAATAATTTATTATTATAAAATTAAATATTTATTTAGTATGTTTAATTTAAATTATAATATTTTATAAGGGAAAATATATCACACATTTGTTTACTAGAATGGATGAAAATGCAAAGGAAGAGGCTCTTGTTTAAAGATATTTGGAGGGAGTTGAGAAGCTTGGATGAGGTGGCACATATGTGGCATCCACATAGGAGCCACATGGGCAAAGAGATGACCATGAAAACGTAAAAGTTGCTCACACATGTGTGAGCAACTTTGAACAAGATGGGTATTTAAGGTTTGAAAGGCTCAAGGTTGCTCATATATGTGTGAGCAACTTTGGGAAAAGGAGAGGGGAAAAATTTGTAAGGATATGATTTAAGAAGTTAAGGAAGGTGGTTGGCCTCCTTGGGAAGAGTTTCTCACATATATGTGTGAGAAACTCATTAGGCTTAATGAAGTTAGGAGTCGCCTAGATTAGGATTTAATGAAGGATTAATTCAAATGTGATAGGCTTAATGGGTGAGGTGATAGGTGTAGGTTAGGTTTTAGGTAGGGTTTAGATTTAGATTAATTTATATCATGGTTTAGAAGCAAGTGGGTTTAATAGAGGAATTAAATAAATAGAAATTTATTTAAAAAGGAGATAATGAAAGAAATGTATGCTATATAGAGGAAGCACTTTACCATAGTGTCACTTGTATTTGTTAGTTCCTGCCTACGGTAGGAAAACTTATGGAATCGTTTAGTACAATAAAATGATAAGATAATAATAACTAACTTTTCATTGACCAATAGAATTAATTTTATTTTTTTGAAGTTTTAAGTTTGTTAAAAAGTTTAGATTTTTAGTTTGTTTATTAAAATATTAAAAAGCTATTTATTGAGAATCTTATTGGCTAAATAACAAGGGAAAAAATGATACTTTAAAACCAAAATTTAAAAAAAAATTAAAAAGGAACCAGGACACGACTGCTTGCATTAATGCTGGCACCAACTAGTGTGCTCATGCACTCATATGCCATGCCATTACACATTATCGTACTGCTTTGTTTTGGCACGATAATTAAGATGAGCAGTCAAATCATTCTAGGTTAAGCCGGTGATAATTAATGTGGTAAAGATAGGTGATCATTAGCAGAAGATATTATTTTTGTTTTTAGTTTTAAAACATTATCTTTCATCTTATCTTATTCTAAAGATTATTTTTGTTTAGTTTAAATTTTAATTTTTTAATTAAATTTTTATTTGTACATGTATATTATTTTTTAATTTTGATAAAAAAATATTTTATATTTTTAAGAACATCAAATTGTTATGATAGTTGATTATTTTTGTTTACTTTAAATTTTTATTTGTACATGTATATTATTTTTTAATTTTGATAAGAAAATATTTTATATCTTTAAGAACATCAAATTTTTATGATAGTTGTTTATTATTATTTTTTAAATAATAAAATAATAAATTCTTATAATATTATTAATAAATAATTTCATATAATAGAGATTATTAATATAATCAAATATAATCTATTAAATATGATTTTATTCTATATAATTTTATAATCACAATGAATGATAAAAAAATAACTTTATTTAACTATGAAACTATGAAATCACTTATATATAATAAGTAATTAAATTTTATAATCTAGATGTGTTTAAATTAGTGGGATTGGACATAATCTATGATGTTTATAACTATAGAGGTTTTTCTTCCTATATAACTTTGAGATTTTAATAAACATTTAGTTTGTTCAATTTTTATATTTTTTTAAGTTTATACCAAAGATTAATTTATATTACATTTATATGAAATAGATAATATGAGATCTTAGTTATATTATTTTTAAAAGTATTGAATGTTTATTTGATTTTACTTTTAATGTATTATATAAAATGTACCATGAATATAATAATATTATGCTATTTTTTATTAAAAATATCTTTAAATTATTAATATAATAATATTTTTTGTATTAAAGATAAGGAGTTCAAATTACAAGAAGATCCGCAAAGTATCAAAGTATCAGGTACAAGAGGCCAAGCCTCACACTAACAAAAAAAGACTACATAAGCTCGAGCTGTCAAAAAAGAAGAGAAACCAGCAACTAATGAAGCACATCTTCATAGGTATCAATCCAAGTTGTCCAGCCCATGGGGCCTTCCATCTAGACTATGCTTTTCTGCCCTTGGATCTACTTTAGCATGTATATCATATCTCCAGTAGTGCCTTCTTGATTCCTTTTGATTTCCTTGCCGAGGAGATTAACAGTGTGATTGAATGTATGAATGTTATCCAAATGCCTCCTCCAGAAGTAATCATTTTTCACCTCATTGGCGAAGAAAGTAGCATGACCATCTTTTAGAAGTCTTTTGAACTTAGCCTTGTTAACTCTCATGGTGATCTGAACCTGTGAGAAAATTTTAAAGTGTGTGAGACTTCGAAAAGACTCAGCAAGCAATCTGGGAGTGTTTTGAAATCTTTCCTCATTTTTGCATTTCCAAATTTGCCACAAAATGCTAGATGAGAGAGTGTTCGAAAACATGTTAGTATCTTTTTTAGCATTAATAATAAAACCATTAATAATTTCAAATATACTAAAAGTAGAAGGGATAGAGATACCGAACATCAACCAAACCTCTTTAGCAAAATTGCAATCAAAGAAAATATGTCTTCCCATTTCCAAGGTTCTGCATATACTACAATAATTAACATCAGAGAAATTATTTCTAATAGGAAGCTTGTTGAGAATAAGGAGCCATTTAAAGCATTTGATTTTGGGATCAATAGAACTTTTCCAAAGTTTGTCAAAAAGCTTCTTCCAGGAGGAAGCATCAAGATCAGTGTACCAAATCTTATTAATATGCTTGATAATATCTTCATTATGATTGATAACAGAGTAAATATTCATAGCTTTAAGCTTGGTGATGATAGTGCCGTCAGGCCAATTGATTTTCAGAAAACTATTGGAGTTAACATGACAAAAAGTAGGAATATCCTTACTAGCTTTGAATATCATATTATAAGTCTTCTTATGAGAGTTAGGAAGGTTATAAATTCTTTTTAACTCATCCCATTGGATAAGCTTGTCATTCTCAAAAATATCAATTAATTGCCTAATACCACAGTTGGCCCAATATTTGGTAGAGCACCCTTGGGTAAGAGCAAGGGGTTTATTACCCAGCTTAAGGTTTCACCAAATGGATCTTTCACCATGGAGGGTCTTGTTATCATGAAAATATTTATTCCTTATGAATTTCCTAACATGGTTCTAGGCTTTCCAGATGGATTTGAAGACAACCGAACCTTGAACAATGATAGGAAAATCACCACAAATCAAATCCGTTAGAGGAAGATTTTTCTAGAATTTAGCATTCTTGGGGTATCCCCTTTCAATATTGTTATGAATCATAATTTTCTAGGGATCATCTCCCTCCAAAGCATGAAAGATCCATTTGGAGGCCAAAGCAAGACCACTCAGTTTTAGATCTTTAAGCCCTAAACCCCCAAGGAGCTTGTCAACATGGCACCACTCCCATTTGACAGAATGGACCTTATTATTACCTTTCCCATCTGACCAGAGGTACTTACGAATGGCTTTCTGAATTTCCAACACCTGATAGTCATTGAACATCCAGGCCGAGGCATAGTAGATATTATATGAGGACAAAATTTTCTGGCACACCTGGATTCTTCCAGCAAGGGATAGAGATCTATTGTGCCATTTGTTAAGTTTATTATGAATCTTATCCTTGACCCAGGTCCACATATCTTTCAGCGAAGGTTCTATGGAGAAGGGAATACCTAAATATTTGACAATTTTACAGGGGCCACCCCATTGAAAACCAAACTTATCAAAGCAATCTAGAGGTTGGTCTGTCCATCCAAGACAGATAGACTTCGATTGAGAAAGCCGAGCTCCAGAAATTTTACAGAAAAAATCAAGTTTATTGACCATGGCTTCAAAATTATCTTCTGACGCCTCATGAAACAAAGAAGTATCACCAGCAAATTGACATTTGATGAATTCCTTATCATCAGGAAGGATGATACCTTTGACCGCAGGGGATAGAGAGTTATCCCTAAGAATATAAAAAAGAGCATCAGAAGCAATGACAAAAAGGGTCAGGGCAAGCGGAAAACCTTCTCTGATTGATCTTCCCAGGGGGAAGGGGTCTGAAAGTGAACCATTAATATCAACTTGGGCTTGGGCATCTTTAAGCAACATTTTAACAATATTATAAAAGAAAGGAGGGAAACCGAAAGCATCAAGAATCATAGTGATAAAGTTCCACTCCAATCTATCATAAGCCTTTTCAAAATCAAGTAAGAACATATAGACATTTTGGTCAGTATGCTTAGCCCAGTTAAGAGCTTCCCAACTAGTTATGAAATTCTCTAAAATGTATCTACCCTTGACAAACCCAGTTTGGGTAGGACAAACAAACTTAGGGAGAATGGTCTCCAGTCTATGGGACATGATCTTGGCAAGAATTTTAAAGAGACATTTAAAAGAGTTATGGGTCTCCAGTTCTTGATAAGGGTCTTATCCCCATCCTTAGGAATGATTTTGATAATACCAGAGTTAATAGACCTACCCAGAGATCCAGTATCAATAGCTTCATTGTATATGTTAAGTAAATCTTTGCAAATCCACTTGTTGTTAGCGTTGTAAAACTCCACAGGCATACCGTCAGGGCCAGGAGCTTTATTGTTATTGAGGGAGTTGATAGCCTTCTCAATCTCTTCAAGAGATATAGGTTGTTCAAGGGTGGAGGCATCATTATCTGAAATCCTCTTAGGGATGAGATTCCTGTATTGATCTCTAAGGGAACTAGCCTCACGAGAGCCTTCCGAGGTGAAGAGATCCTTATAAAAACTAGCAAATTCCCTCTTTATACTCTCAATATCAGTAATCTCTTGATTATTAATATCTAGAGCTTATCAATAGATTCGCTAGCCTACTTTTTCTTGATGATATTGAAGAAAAATTTACTTCCTCTGTCTCTGAATTGTAACCAGTGAGCTCTTGAATGAATTCTAGCTCCAAGAGCTTTCTGATGTTGATGATTCCTAAGAGCATTTTTAGCACAAACAAGTTGTTGGTTAAGATAAGGATCAACAGCATTATTCTGAATAGCAGATTCAACATTGCAAAAATTGGTGTTGAGCCATGATTCTTTACGTCTATAATCTTTGGCCTTCTTTTGGCCAACAGTTCTCAGCAAATTTTGCCAAGCAAAAATGTTTATGTTCCATTTATTAATAAAAGACATGGAAGGATAATGAGACTCATTAATAAGTCTGATAATAGAGATAGCATTCAGGATATCTTCATCATCAAGAAGACTAATATTGAGAATAAATTTAGGATTAATAGGTCTGCTGAGGACAGGGGAGCAACTAAAGCTAACATAGATAGAGATAGGGTGGTGATCTGAAAGAGTGGTAGGAGAGACAAGAACCAGATTGTTATGTTTATCGGGAATAACCGAGAAGAAATTCTTGTTGAGGTAAAAATGATCTAATCTAGAATAAATTCTAGATTGCCCTTTCTGAAAGTTGCACCATGTGTGCCAGAGCCCAGGATTGTTGTTCTTATTCCCACTTAAGGGATCAAAAAGGAATTTATCATGTTTAAATTTGTTCTAAGAAAGTTTTTCTTGTTCTCTCCAAGAAAAAGGAAGACCTCCCATTTTATCTTCTTGTTCTTCAATCATGTTGAAGTCACCTCCAAACATCCAAGGGATGGCTGGAAGAGAATTAAGCCAAACCCAAAAATTAACTCTTTCATTATAATCATTAGCAGCATAAATGGAACATATACCAAAATCAGAATTATTGTAATTAAAAGTTATCCAAATAGCCCTATTACAGGGGGAAAAACCAAAAATCTTAATCCTGGTACCCCATTTCGGGCTAACTAGAATAGCAACTCCCCCTCTTCCTTGGGGATGATTGGTGGAAAATTTAATGGCATCCTTCCAGAGGAAGTTAAGATTGGATTCAAGAGTGAATCCAGTAGATTTAACTTCTTGCAACATAATCATATCAAAAGTATTAACAGAGCTGAGAAAACTTTTAATCACAAATTTTCTATCAGGGCATTCAAGCCCTTAATTCATTGGGAAACAGTTATAGATTTAGCTGCCTCTGATCCCACAATATCCTCCATAGGAGTGTTTTCCCCATGGTTTATGGGATTCTATTTTTTATTATTCATGTTTTTATTTTTGGAGTCAAGGGGTCTCCCTCTCCTTTTTGATGTGAGGATGTCCTCCTTATCAGATAGTTCATTGTCATCAGCATCCAGAAATGGGGTGTTAGCAGAAGCTGGAATGACTCGCACAACATAATCATCTGCAATTTCTTGGAAATTTTTAACCGGAAGTTTTGGACCTGTAGGCAGACCATGAGAAGGGGTTTTGAATGTGGAGGCTGAAGCAGGGGAAGACGATGAAGCAACAGTCTCACGCATTTTGGAGTTTGATTTGACGGTAGGAGGAGAGAAAATCGGGTAATTTTGGGCATGATTATGTTTATTTGCATGGCTCTTCCTTTTTTTGTGACAGTTTGAAAATCATCTGCATCCACATTGTCAAAAATTATAAAAGCATGCTATGATTGAAACAAGGGATTAGAGGAAGGGGTCGATTGTAAGGGAAACAGAGTGGTTTTAACACCAGAAGATGGGATCGTCAAAGAAGAAGTGGGGTGAGTTGGACGGTTGACAGATTTAGGAACTTTATTCTTGATAATGGAGCAGTCTTTTCTAAGATGCCCTTCTTTCCTACACAGAAAACAAGAATTTAACCCTCCTAATGTTTCAACCGAACAAGACAATCTCTCATTGGTGATAACAATGTTGAGTTCCTTAGGCAAATCATGGCCAGGCTTAAGCGAGATTAAAACCCTAGCATCTAGATGGGGAACTAGTCCGACAGAGTCGTCCATACGAACAAACTTGCCAAGGGGCTCTACAAGCTGGGGTAGAAAACACCACAGAAAAGGGGGGATATTCTTTATAAGGATCCATCTGGGGGTTGATAGGGCAACAACCTCATCTAGGTTAGCATCTGAAGACCATGCCAGAGCCCGAAATGTGGTATTGCCAACCGTGCAAAATTCTTTTTTAAGCACCGCAACCTGAGATTCATTATTATTAAAGAAGATTACAAATAAACCCTTCTGTATCTGGCGACAAAAGGAGATATGGTAACCTAGTTTTAAATTCCAGTAATTATGAAACCAGTCATTTAATAATTTCCTAGCAGGAACGTTATCTAATTCAACCACAGAGAAGAATATAGCAGAGTTCCTTAATCTTTCCTTTTCTTTAACTATCTCACCTAGCATTTCGGGGTTTGGAGATACATCAAATGATAAGCTCCTAGATTGCTTACCAGTTGTTTGGCTTTCATTTTGGGCTGGAGTGGTGATGCAAGCACTAGAAGAAACTGCAGGAGCCGAGCTTGCGACTGCTTCTAGAAGTGATCTTGGCTTACCAGAACCAGTATTATGTTTACTTATAGCCGGTAACTTACTAATATCACCATTTGATACAGGCAGAGATGAATTCGCAGGGGAATTAAAGGTTAAATGTACTGAGCCTGCTTGAAAATTAAATGGAGCATTGAAGTTAGGGTTAAGGGGAGAGGAAGAACTACACCTAGAGCCATCACTATTTGCTAGATCATTGCCTCCAACGATCGTCACCATAGAGCTATCAACAGTACCTGGGGTGACGCCAGCATCAGCCACCGACAGGTTGACGCCGATCATTCCTTCGTCGTTATTCTTAGATTTTGCTATTTCGCTATTTCGCTATATAATAATATTTAAAAAAATATTTAGTAGTTTAAATTATATAAATTTTAAATATAATTTATATGATAAGAAATAAATAGATTTAATTTTAATATATAATTAATCATAAAACAATACACTAAAACTTAGTACATATATAACAAGTGCCACGTAGTGGCGAAGTACTTGTCTTAATAATAATAATAATAATAAAATTCTTCCAAATTGTATTATGGCTATTTCATACAAATATAATTAATTTTTAAAAAGATTTCAAGTAATATCTTTTATATTATTTTTTAATTTTTTAATTTTATATATTATCAATATTTTAAAAATATGTAATTAAAAATATCAATAAAATTATTTTTCTTAAATATAATTATTAATTTTTGAAATAAAATAATTTATACATAAATAATCAATATAATATATTGTAAGATATTTAAAAAATATAACTATAAATCAAAATTTAAATACTTCACATAAATTATTAATCTAATATAATATAATTTCCTATAAAAAAAATAATTGTTAAAATCAAAATAAATTACATCATTTAATTAACAAGGAACAATTTTAATAATATTTTATATAGTTCATATAACTAATGTCAAATAATATTATTTAATATTTTAAAATATAACTTATAATTATTTATTATAAATAATAGATATACTAATTCATAAGTTAATTAATATAAAATATATTATAAAAAAGTTAAGTGTATTAATATTTAGATTATAACTATAATTTATGTTATGTAATCTAAATATATAACATCTAATTATAATACATATAACAAATTTTATTATTCAATTTAATATACATTAGTTAATAAATAATCTATATCCAAAACCATGCATTTATATTATAACAATTTTTTAAAATAAATATGAATTATTTTAAGGGCATGATAAAGTATTTGCCCCTATAATATTGCCTCAAAAATTGTAATAGAGGTAGTGCTTCCACAAAATCCGTGTATAAGAGACTAAATTTTTAAGCCAATAGAAAAGCTCTAAATTAATTTTGTTGAATTATAAACATAAAAAATGTGCATGTATATGTGATTTTTTAATCACTAGTTAATGAAAGAAATCCAAAAACAGATGCAATAGTATTTGCCTAGCCTATGGGCAAGTACTAATAACTTACGTTTAAATTTCTTTCTCTTCAAGTAACAATTTAATTAAATAAAATATTACAAATGTTTTACACATATGAAAGCTATCCAATAATTATATGATTATATAATAATATATTCATTAAAATTCAACACTTTACTATCAATTTAACATGTCCTAAAAAAATTAAAAATTATTATAATTCTAATATTTAATCTATTTCTATTATTCTAATATTCTAAAAAATAATTATAATTAACATTAATGTTAAGAATTAAAATTAATAACATTATAATTTTAATATTTTATTTTATTTTTATTTTTTTAATATTTTAAAAAATAACTATAATTTACATTAAAATTAAAAATTAAATTAATTAGAAATTAAAGGCAAGTACTGCACACGTAATTTTACAATCACGTTATGATATCAATAAAATCATATAATATTTTAAACATATCTGGAGTCCTATTAATAACATATATTATAAGAATTAAAATTACTTATATTATAAACATATGAGTTCAACTTTTCATTAATATAATGTATGATGTCAATTAATATATTATTTAAATTATGTTATGATCTGATTCAATTGTGTATTTTTTTTAATATGGAGGTCACACTTGGTCATCATTATTTGGTGATAATTTTTTTTACACAATCATAACTATCATTGTAAGAATAGCTTTGATATTTAAATTAATTTATATAATAAGATAAATAAAAATAAAAATTCATCATAAGAAAGCTCCAATAATAAAATATTAAGATTTTATAATATTTTTAGATCACTAAAACTTATAATATTATTTTTAATCATCTATTCTAGTTATAAAATTACATTCAATACAAACATACACAATTTTAAACATAAAAGATTATATTCTATTAATAATATATATTATATTAATAAATAAAATATAATTTTTTAAAATATATTTATTACAATCACAATATACTTATATTATTTTATCACTCAAAATAAAAAATCAATAAATAAGTATCACGAAAAGTTTGATATTCTTGAAAATATATCTAGTATTTTTTATAAAACATAAAAAATAAAATAAAATAAATTCAAAATTTATTTAATTGATAAATATTTTAAACTAAACAAAAATAATATCCTTTAAACTAAACAAAAATAAAAGTGACAAGAATCACTAAAATATTTATTTGATTTTATTTCTTCTTAATTTTTTTACTCATCTAAAATAAAAAAATATTTATTTTAAAACTATATAAAATTTAAAAAATTTACAACAATATAAATATAATAATAAAAATATATCATAATTTTTTTTACTTATCATATTAAAAATTTATCACAATATAAATGTAATAATAAATAGTTATAAAAAGTCTTATAACATAATAATAATAATAATTAAAAAAAACCAAAAAAACTTACTAACTCCTTGTAAAACAAAGCAAGTCTTGGCCAGTAAAAAGTTGGCAATGGCTAAAAGTATGAAAATTTGCACCTCGTTCCCCGTGTCCTCGCCGTTGCTGTTACCTTCCCCCGTCAGCCCAGTCTCCCGCCCGTACCTCTGCCAATGCCCTTGTACCTCTGCCGCAAACACTGACAGTATGCACATAAAACGTACTCCTACACAGAAAATGAAAAAAATGGACACTTACGTTTTTTTTCAAACACTTCCGTTTTAATCAAACGGACACTTACGTTTAATGAAGCGGACACAGAAATTTTTTTTTTCAATTTATTTTATGAATATTTTTAAAATAAAATAATAATAATAAAATAAAACTTACATTAATAAAATAATAAAAATCTTAATAGTCAATTATATATTAATTTAAAATTTATATGTTTAGATTTTTATATTTGTGTTTATTGTAATCATTATATTATAATATATAATCTATTATTTAATAATTTTAAATATATATTATATGAAATTTAAATAATAAGTTTTAAAAACATGTAATAATTTTTTCTAAAGTATAATTATTATTAAAATTATATTATATGGTTTAGTTGACTGATCTAAACATATAAATTTAAAATCAATATATAATTGACTATTAATATTTTTATTATTTTATTAATATAAGTTTTATTTTATTATTATTATTTTATTTTAAAAATATTCATAAAATAACTTGAAAAAAAAAATCTGAGTGTCCACGTAAGTGTCCGTTTGATTAAAACGTAAGTGTTTGAAAAAAAATGTAAGTGTCCATTTTTTTCGTTTTCTATGTAGGAGTACGTTTTCTGTGCATACTGTCAGTGTTTGCGGCAGAGGTACGAGGGCAGCGGCAGAGGTATGGGCGGGAGACTGGGCTGACGGGGGAGACTGGGCTGACGGGGGAAGGTAATGGCAACGGTAAGGGGAACGAGGTGCAAATTTTCGCACTTTTAGCCATTGCCTAAAAAGTCCACTTTGATAATGGTGACATGACAGACAGTGCGGACATCTGACAGCGTGTCAGCGACCGGTGCAAATATGTTGCACCGTAGCTGGTGCCCATAATGCTTTGTGGGTAGGTAAGCACTATTGCTATTGAAGGGTCGGGCTTCACCAGATACTAATAATGAATTAAGAAGACAACACCTGCACAACCCTAACAATGTTCCAGGCAAGGTTGATTAGATCGGTCTCCGCCTATAGAATGGTAGTTGCCTAGCGGCCCCTACTATTATAAAGGGGATTAGGTTACCCATCCAAACCAAGGGATAGTTCTATTGTGAACGGACCATCCAAACGCTATTGTTACGCTACTGTTACTTGACAGATTCCATACCCTTTTCTAAAGCTCCCATATTTGCACATGCAAAGAGCTTGTTGGCAAAGGTTGTAGGATTTGGCCTTACAACTGCCAATTGTATTTTCTTGAAACTTCATCAAGACTTCAAAAATTCCATCTTCCATATAATATGTAAGGAAAACTACTGCCTATTTTTTTATGGCTTGGGATATTTGTAATGTTTTGGTCTTATGTCTTTTAAATCCCAGTAAAGATATTATAAAATGAGCAGAGTGGAAAAAATAGTTTACGCATACAAACAAAGAAATCCATCCTTGAAATAATTAAAAAAAGTAAACAAATCTAGAGAATAGAATTTCAAACAGACCAGAGCTCCTCAGCCACAACAGCACAGTCAACAAGGGTATGTCTTGTTTAGTAAATTGTACACATTTTCTATAGTTCCAATGTAGAGCTGCATCCACATCCTTTGCTTTATTGATTTATGATCTTATAGAAGACACATCAGAAGCTTTCTGCTTGATATTTTTGAAGATTCCTACATTAGAATCCATTGGCTTAAGACTATGTGAGATGTCTACATCAAAATCTTTCTGATAGAAATTGTATGAGATTTCAGCATCAGATCTTGAGTTTCTATGTTTGAAATTTTATTGAAAGCTTCCTTCAGCAAGGAAGCAACAATTCCCATATGAAATGATATTAATTTTCTCCATAAACCACTCGTACTTTAATGAGATGATCCTAAATCTCTGGATTAGCAGCTGTTAGAATGTTGGATGAGCAAGTTCACTCAAATATCACAGAAGAACAAGTTATTAGATTGCTACCCATCTGAATCATGATATGGTGCATGTAACTTTCCTACATCAAAATAAGACAATGATTTTGTTAAATATGTACAGGAATAAACAACTTGTTTTTGGATTTCTGTATCAGAGAGGTGTCAAACAAAAACTTCAAGCATGTTTGCAGTTGCATGTTTGTAGATGTGTAGAAAACTGGATACACAGACCGGGCACAAGGATTGTCTGACAAAATGCCTCGAAGAAATGTAGATTCTGGACTCAAACTTTAAAAGATTAAAGGGAATGTATTTGACAATTGTAAAGCAAAATTTCAAAAACCTACGCCAAAATGGGACAAGTGTATGGAGATAAAGTAAACACATGCTAACATGTCATAACCATTCAAGAATTGCACAACCTATCAACTCAAAATGCAATTTAATGTGTTTACTTTCTCATAACTATCCAAGAATTGTAGAGCCTATCAACTCGATATGCAATTTAAGTAACAACAATCATTTCATTGAAAACATTTTTATCAATGTTCCCTCTCCAATGAGAAGTTCTGTTTGTTGCATGGCTATTGATCTAAAAAATTGTTCAATAGCCAACATGACTATCTTTTGTAATAGCAGTCCATCTAGACCAAGCTCTATACAACACAAAATATTCATTATCACAAGTATGTGGAGTCTAGAATAATATAGGTGTCTTCTTTTATTGCACTCAACAAAATTTGAGTTTTATATATTATTTTTTTCTAACAAAATCATTTTAACTATCAAATACGAACTTAAAAGATATGATTTCAATTTTAATAATATTTGATAATTTCATATATTGTTTAGATATTTTATCCTCAAGAAAATAATCTTTTGAATAAATTTGTAATTAGAAGTTGTCTTATATTTATTTATTTTATTTTTTATTTATGAAGGATAAAATAATTTATATTTTCTAAATAATCATTTAATAACAAAGAATTTTGACATCATAAAAGAAAAGATAAAAGATTTGACTTAAAAATTTTGGATTGAAAAGATAATTCTAACCAAAGTTTAAATTAACACACATTATCTACATCTTTAAAAATGGGTATAATCCTAGGCCTTAGAATACAACCATTTCAAAATAATTATGAACATTAAATTTTGGATGTATGAAACAATGTTGATTTTTTTTGGGATAGTTTTCAAGGAACGTCAATAGGCAATATTACCTCCAAGGGACAAAGTAAAAATTTAAGTAAAGTTTATCAGACATCACCTTTTAAAAAATATTTTTATTATTATTACAAATGTAATAATTATATTATTTGTAATTATTTTTACATTCAAAATTTTTAATCATACTTAGTTATTTATTACTTTTTATCATCTCCACTCTTTAAAACATTTAAAACATTGACCTATTAAAACAAATTGATATATTGAAAAGATACAATATTAATATTTTAAAATTATTTATTATCTTTGATTCAAGGTTTTTATTTTAGTCATGTTGGGATCCATGTAAGTAGACACATATTTGATTCAAAGCTATCACTTTTCAGCACTTTGAACATGAATAATGGTGTGAAGATGAATATGGCATGCTTCAGCATCAATTTTCTCAAGTCGAGCACGAAGCCGTGCCTAAGTACTCGCTTGGTTATAATTAATTAATAAAAAAATAATAAAAAGATTTATATGTAAAAGTTAATAAAGGTTCATTAGTGTGACATAATTTGTCCACTCTTCCTTAAATGCATTCTCATTTCACCATATATTACCCCTAAAAGCATTACACGATAGACAGGAACTTTGACGCTTGTGTCTCTTATTATTCTTATCCTAATGCATGCTTTTCACCTTACATGTGGCGGTCATATGAATCGACTCTTAATTGTTAGCTTTCATCTGTTAAAAAATGTCATCTAATGGTCACCTTCTTGCTATTGAAAATTTCATGTTTGGTGCTTGTTCTGCTATAACTGCTTTTTAGGCATAGTAGTTTCTCTTTATAAGTTGTTGTATACGGACATTCTATTAGACTATCTTGCATTACGTTACTGTTTACACTATTGGACTATCTTGCATTACGTTACTGTTTACACATTGGTTATATTCCTTCTCCTTGTAGTTAATAGTAAAAATTAAGTATGAATTATAGTTAATGTTCTTGTCAGTGTTCTTTGCATATGTCTTTTTTTCCGTGTGTTAGAATAGGGTTGTGCTACATCGGCTCTTTAAATATTTTCACTCATGTGTTTTGCAATCATACCTTTCTAACAAATTTTTTTGTAAGCCTTTGACAAAGTTTGACCTATATGTGGATGTGGTATTATCTGTTATACCACTGGTTAAATTTTTGTGTAATTAGGTTAGTGTTACAATGTTGTTCAATGGCTCACTTGAGTGGTTATATGTATTGATTGTAAAAGTTTTGGATGCAACCATACTATTACTTTCGATTTCTATTAGTTCATGAGTTGGTCAGGTTATATATTGTGTATTTAAGGGGGGAATTATCAAGAATGTGTTTTGAATCATCATTACTTGCATATATGATTAGTATAGAGATAGTCTGGACTACATATTTTCTTAATTTATAAATCCATATAGTGTTGTTTCTACATGCCGTCTATCTATAACATTAGAAATGCTTATAAATTGTTAGGGTTAGCATTATGACTTGGTTGTGTTTTCCTTACAATTGGAGTGTGCTCTTGTTTAGTGTTTTGTCCTTTTATTTATAGTTGTTTAGGTCACATTCTAGTTACAAAATTAATGTAACTATAAGGGTAGTTAAAGTAGTTGAAATGTTGCATTACTATTTTGTCAAAATTGAAATGATATCATAAATATGATGTTACTTGGTTATCTTTCTCTCAAAATTTATATTCATGTAGTTTTTTAGCTTGCTTTCTAAATTTATATTTATTTCGAGTTAGTGTTGAATCTGGAGGATTAGGTTCTATAAGGTCAAGTAGGTTTAATAAAATTTAATTTAACAATGATAAGTAATGTCACGTCATTAGGTAAATTAAGTTAGAAAGTTAATTATTTCTATACTATTTCATTAGATAGTTTCTATATAGATTTATTTAGAATCTTTGGTTTTTTTTTTAATCCATTTTAATCTATTTGATGAGGCTAAATATAGTTTAAGTTTGAGTAAATTATGAAATAATACTTAAGAATATCCATTAAATAATTTAATATAGTCATTTACTCATTTAGTTTTAGCTAATGTGATAGTACTAGTTAAGGTAAAATTTTACAAATGTTGTTTAGAAATGGTAATTAAATAATTTTTTATTGTAATAGAGATAATGGATTCATTAAATTAGTATTAGTTAACTCAAGTATTTTGAAAAATTATTTGTTTGACTTAGATTATCTTAATAAATGTATTCTATTGTATTAGTTTGGTTCAGGATTAAATTTTTTTGTGATTAGTTAGAGGTTGTAATGAATGTTATTACTTTTTATTTTCTTGAAAATTATTTAAGTAATTTAGTTAGGATGACATGAAATTTCAGTTATAACTTGTTTTAACTCCACTCGATTTATTGCTATAACATTTGAAATTATGTGTTAGAATATGATCTCTGAGACTTCCAAAGTAATGATTGTACCTTGTGATGTGAGTATGATATCAATACAATTTAAGCCTTTTCTTCAGGTGCTCGTGAATCCATTTTGTATGTTTATGATTTTGTGAAATGTAGGTGTTTTGATTTTAATGTGATGATATGTAGTTGTTCTATAAGATATAAATATATATATACATTATTATTCTATGCTAAATAGGTGATGTATCTTGAAGGCCTGAGGAGTGTGATTTTCCTATTGTAGATGTGTATTCTTGATGTGTTAATAAAAGTGTTGTGGGTAGATGTTGGATTTCATTATGATCTACTAGAGACTGGGATTTGTCTTGATGTCTTAATCTCACCTTGTTTCTTAAATAATAATGTTTTCATGATCTTGTAAGTTTTGTTTTTATCATGTGTTTTTTGTTACTTGTTGATTAGAGACCCAATAGTGTAATTGAGGTCACACAAGGGTATGTGTCTATTATAGGCATTTCATAGTTAAAATCTGTTAAAATTTTATTTATTGAAGATTGTATTATGTGAGTAATGATTGGATCCAAAAGAGGGCATATGCATGAGCTATGTTGTATTTGGATTATTGCTTATGATTTGGAACCTAGAGATGTTCCTATGAGATTCTCAACAAGAGGTGTTTGTGATTCTTTTTTTGATACCCATTTTTTTAGTATGGCATAAATGGATCCTTTTGATGATTTCATGTTTTATGCTCCAAACTCTTCTTTTGATATTTCAATGAATATGATAGATTTATGAGGATTTTTATATGATTATTATATTTGTGATGTTTCTTTTAGTTTCCAGTTTGGAGCATAGGAGTGATTTTCTAGGAGCATGGTTAGGGGAGTGGTTCACAATAGGGATTGGGGCCCTAAGCGGTTGCCAAGGTAACCCATTATGGATATATAATCTGTTACAAGTAGTGGTTACCGTTGCACCAAAAGATCGACCTGTTAATGCCTGATACAACCACTAGACTTATAGAAGACACAGGAGGCGGTTAAGCCATGTCACAAATCCTGAGGGGAGCACTGACCATTTTGCCAACAATCTCCCCCTCAGCATTACCCGAGGGGATTCGAACCTGTGACCAAGCTCTAATACCACTTGTTACAAGTAGTGGTTGTTGTTGCACCAAAAGATCAACTTGTTAATGCCTGATACAACCACTAGACTTATAGAAGACAAAGAAGGTGATTAAGCCATATCACAAATCCCAAGGGGAGCGCTAACCATTTTGCCAACATAATCAAGTAATAACTTAATAATTTTTTTGATATGGATTAAACATTAATCACGATAATCTGGGTACCTCCCCCATGGACTTTAGTGCTCATATAGACTCAGGATAATAATTTTTTTGATATGGAATAAACATTAATCAAGATAATTTGGGTACCCCCCCATGGACTTTAGTTCTCATATAGACTCGGGTTGGAGAAGGCCTAGCTACCTATGTAGCATAATTATGGTAGATCACCTCATGGTCCTCACGAAAGGTTGTGGTTCCAAATGAGTTTCACGTAGGGGTCGGGGTCTGGAGGGAGAGACTACCAAGAAAACCTAGGATAGTTGGGGCTATGTGATGATACTCTCCTACATGTGTCTTATGAAATTTTTCTCTATTTATTCTTGTGGTTTTCCTCTGGTATCATCTAGTATCTTTTGTTATTCTTTTTTTATACCCCTTTTGAATTCCCTATGTTACTCCTTGGTTTGGATGTTCCTTTTTTTTGTTTCCACTCTTGTGTTGATTTTGTGGTGAAGGGACTTGTATTATCTCCTAGATTGGTGGAGTGGGCCTCATGGTTCCATGTAGTTAAGTGGAAAATATTTTTATCTATCAAATATGTTCAATATTTGTTTGAGCGCTTTTGGGATGATCATGCTTCTTATTTGTAGTTTCATGTCCCTATTGGCCAGTTGATCATTACCATTCATTGTATGAAAATTGTATATTCATGTTGATGTAATGATGTACTCTCCTTGAGAAGATGATTATAGATTGATATAATAATGGATACATGTATCAATGGTTATATGTGAGGTAGTGATAGAAATAGATAAATGATGATTTGATTTGGTTTGGGATTAAGGAAAAAATAGGTTTTGAGGGGAGCCTTGAAGCCCCAAGTACAAATCATATTAAAATATAATCAATAAATTTCTTCATGGAAAAACACTACTAGAGATAGACCAACTAGTAGAACCAAATCTAGAAACTAGCAATAAAATAGACAACAACCAAATAGAACCAGCAACCAGACATAGAACATGACACTAAGGAAAACAAAACCTTCTGTTTCCATTCCTTTCATAACTTAGGCTCATGTCTCTTAGGATCCTCTCCCATATTTCTATCACTAGTAAACAGACTCAAGAAGTTGCTTAAACTACAAAAGATAGCGATAGCCCAAATCATAACCTAGAAAATGTGCCGAGGGGGATTATAAAAGACATTTTGTACTTTACCCAAATCAACATCATACATTCCCTAAAAATGAAGTGCCTAAATTCCATTTCCATAATTTTCAATTATACTCCCCACAGTACTATGTGTCATATCATAATTAATGATATTTTTTAACTCTTCCTCATGCTTAAGTCTGTCCTACCATGTAATAATTTCATTGCATTTAAAAATAATACTGGCTAATCGATCCACCACTTTATTAACTTCATGATGGATGTGGGATAAAAAAAACCTAATTGAATGTATGAAGAATGACCTCAGGTTCCTTAATGATGGGATTAATAGACCATGATGCCTTATCATTGGAAAGTAAGCACTTGATAATGTTATTTAGATCTACCTCCACTGATAAATTTTGGTAATTCAACTATTTAGCAAGTTTATGACTTGGAGGGCTCCCATCGCTTCAGCCACATGGCTAGTTTGAACACCCAAAGGGAGAACCACCGCATCAATGCATTTACTTGACATGTCTATGACCAATCCCCCACAACCAACCTAACCTAGGTTACCTTTTGTAATGCCATCAAAATTGGCTTTAAGCCATCCTTTAGGAGGAGATAACCACACTAATCCGTCCCTCTTGTTCTCCTTCTTTCATTTGGAATTGAAGCTAGATAACAAAAAGGAATTGGGGTCATAACCTTCCCCTTTATAAACTCCTTCACCCTTTGTAGAGGAAAATCTATCATTAATAAATCAGATAATATTTTTAGCAACCACCAAAGGAGGACAATCTTTGTCTCTAAAAATCCTATTGTTGTGTTCTTTCTGTAGGTTCCAACAAACATGAGGAGAAACCAATGACCAAACCAATTTGGAAGCTTTATTAGAGGTCGAGCATTTCCACTGAGCAAGAAAGTCATTTATGCTCCCTGGAAAGACCCGAGAGAGATTCCACCCCTATAGATTGCTTCCCCAAATATTTATAGAAAAAGTACATTAGAAAAAGATGGAAAATAGATTCAAATTAATTCTTGCAAAGAAAGCACTTGTTAGTTAGAAAGAAATCCATCCTGCACAAATTGTCAATGGTTAGAATTTTATTTTGAACAAGGAGACAAAAAAAGATCTCAACTTTAGGAATAAGGATTTTGATCTAGCAAGATGCCCAAAAATGGATCTCCCCTTCAAAATTATTTAAAGAAAATATTCTAGAGGAAACAATGAATTTCCCATTGGGGTTAAGTGCCCAAATCAACAAGTCTGGTTGTTCTCTTTTAACAAAGATGGAATTAAGGGAAAGCTAGATCTGGGATAAATTTTTATCTATCACACTTAAGTTGGCCCAAGATTATTCAATCCAATAGTCATAAACTAGGTCTCCAAAGGAAATTTAACATCTCTAAATGATATTATTATCTTTAATAAGAATCTCTAAAGGTTTATCCAGCAACCAATAATATTCCCAAAATTGAATTTTGATGCCATTTCCTAATTTCCACCTTTTCCCATGTGTAGCCACATCCTTAACACACTACACACAATTACAAATATAGGACCCATTTATGACATTGGGAGAGAGAAAAAAAATCCTCAAGAGATGGAGCATTAAAGAGATACTTTCTTTTCCAAATGTGATTCCTCTCCCTTTCCTCCTCATACATTCTCCAAATTTTCTTGGTGAGCAAAGCTTTATTTAACATCCAAATAAGCGTAGTACCTAATCCACCTTGATTTTTAGGTTTACATAACTACTCCCAATAAATCAGAGATATTCTCTTCTTTTCCTTTGTTCTAGAGCAAATAAATTTCTTCTATATTCTCGTGTGTTGTGGAAAGCACCTTCATAGGGTTAATTGTCAAATAAATGAATAATATAAGCTAAATACTATAATTAGTGAGCTAAATATGCAAATAAAAGATAATAAGCACTCTACGGCTCTCTATTTAGATATGCTAATGTGAAGCTCTCAGCAAGCCTCCATTAGTGACAGCTCTAAAACAAGAATGATATGATAAGCAATTAAGTAAATCAATCCCAAAATGAAATTATTCCTAATTAGCTCTATATTTGCCTTTCTAGCTCAAAAATGCAAGAGGTTTGATGCTATTCTCATATTTGTGGATGATAATTCATTGATTTATGTCTTTCTTTTATAGATTTTTGCAATGGTAGGGGGTGGAGTTGAGTTGATCATGGTTCAGTTGAGGTTAAGTCCATGGTTCCACCTTTGGAGACAATTTAAATGGATTGTCCTCAAAGCTTGGGACAAAGAGACAAAATGGATGGCCAAGATGCTCTCACCTTATGTGTGATTGAGATTCATTGTGAGCTTGATCCATGTGAGTTTGGTCCTTAAATCCTACTGGTTGAGGCATTTTCCTCCCATGTGGTGTTGAGGGAAAATAAGAATTTATTAATTGAATTTATTTAATTTGTTTAGCCATGTGTACCCCTTAAATGGGTTAATTTTATTTAAATTGAACTATACAATTAATTAGTTTAATTGCACAATTTATTGATTTAATTAGATTTATTGGATTTAAATTGATTTAATGGCTTTCGATTTTCAATTAAATTTGGATTTTGGCTTGATTTCAATTTTGCTTTGATTTTAGCTTGATTTTAATTTATTGCTTTGATTTTTCCTTGTTTTTCACTTGAATTAATCTTGTCCATTTTCAAGTGATTACAAATGCCCCTCTTTGAATCGATGTGCAAAGCGCATTGGTTCAAAGATTGTTTGATTATTTTGATGCAGAGTCTTTGATTATCTGATGTCTAATTGATCTTGATGATTGATTATGATCCTAATGATAGATTTCATGAAGTCTTGATTGATTGATATCTTTGATGTGATGCCCATTTTGACCTGATTTTCTGATTTAGATGCTCCACTGATGAATTTGAAAATTTTCACATTGAAAGATCATGTACCTGATTTGATTGTATCAATGGTGATATGATTGCATGCCCCCAAGAAATGAATCAAATTGATTTTGGATGATTTAATTGAGATTGGGAAATTTCAATTTATTTCCTGATATAGAAATTTGGATATGCCCCGATCATGAGAGAATTTGATGAGAAGATATTTGATTGATAAAATGTTGTTGATGTTGTGGATAAGTTGATGATGTTTTGATATCATTTGTTGTCAATAAGAATCACTTGGTTGATGTTGATGTCAATCTAATAGGATAAGTTGATGGGTTGATATTTCTCTCTCAAGATCTAGAGAGACAAAACAATGATTTTCCTTCCTCAAGATATAGAGTTAGGAGATTTGATGCGCTCAAGATGAGAAAATTGATGATAGGATAACTTGATTGATGTTGGATGATCAACTGGATGATTTGATTGATTGATATTTGATATGATATGATTAGATAGATTTTTTTGTGATACGGGGTTGATTAGATGTTCTCATGATGCAAAATAGGGATTGATATAATAGAAGGGTCATCCATTGGTGTAGGTGCAGATATAGATATGAGTTATGGGTAGAGTTAGGTTACTCCTAGTTGATCAACATGATTGATTATTGATGATGTCCTTGATGTAACTATGTGTGTGAATTTTGTACCTGATCTGTAGACACAACACTTCAGTAAAACATTAGAGGTTAGCAAAAAAATCTAAAATCTTGCAAGTAATTGAAAACTAAACTAACTAGGTGATTTACTGCCTTCTAATAGATGTGAGTATGTATTCTCAGATTGGACTGAGATCAGTGACCTTGACGACACCTAAACGAAGGATTTGAATGCAAAATCTAGATGTGGAATGCATGCAATTAATCTATTTTTTTGGAATAAGATGAAAAATCTGATATGAAATCTATTCTATATGAAAAATTGATATGCAATGCAATTAATCTAACAATGATATGCTAAAATATGAATGATCTCACAAAGTTGTTGATTTGCAAAGGAGCTTGAATTCCTTAGATACCAATTCGCCAGCATAAGTTTGCAAAATTATGAGATATGATTATTGAAGAGCTGAGCCTTGGTTTTATAGAAATCCAAGGCTTTGGGGATGCATGGAAAAAGCCATAAATCACTCAGATAAACTCAGGTTGATTTTTGAGTTATCAAAGAATAAAAGATAATTAATTCACAAAATCATGCAAAAACAACTTTTTAACTCAAATAAGAGTTGAGTTTACTTTTAAAACAACTTGAATTGATTTTCTAATTTCAAGTTTAACTACTTTTTGAATGTGCATAATAATTATGAATTAAATAAATAAATAAAATGCTTTATTTCCAACTTAACTTATTTTGAAAATAATAAAACAATTGATTTATGGGTTAATCAATTATTAAATCAAACTTTTATTCCAAAATAATATCATTAAATATGACAACTTGCTTTAATTAATTAAATAAGAATTTAATCAATTAATAATAGAAATTTTGATTTATTATCAAATTTAAATAATAATAATTAGGAATAAATATAATTAAATTTAATTAAATAATTAAGTGGCAATATTAAATCTAATCAATTAAATATTTAGAATATTCAATTAATCAAAATTTAGGATAAATAAGATTTATCGCCAAATAATCATTAAATTAAAGATAATTATGATGATTAGGAATATTACTAAGAATATTCCCCGATGCAGAATTTAAGATAATCAATTAGGATTCGATGATTTTCAGATGTGCCTTAGATTAGGACTTCGATGTCGATTTCATTCGATGTGTCAATATAGGAGGTTAATGCACTTATAGCCCATTTTTGGGGTATTACATTTTGCCCCTCTTTGAATTGTTGTGTGAAGCGCAGTGGTTCAAAGATAGTCTGTGTATGATGTTGAAGCTGATGTTTGATATTGAAATTGATATGAAACAGAAACTAATTGAAATTGATATGAAGATAATAGGTCCTGAATGACCAAAGATAATGTTAACTATAACAGCAAATGAACCGATGATTATGAAAAAGTGTCAAAACGCCTGATTCGGAACCTTATGATTGCGAAGAAGTGAGTGATCGATTCCAGACCTGATTGTCGATAAGAATCACATTGGTATCACATCTGAACCCTTCAGTTTCTAAAGAACAAAGGAAATAACACAATTGAACTGATAGTTGCAAAAACTGATACAATTTACAAGATTAGGAGAATACCAGATTTATATGGATCTCGATGAATCTAATATGCACTGAGTGATGATTGATTTGCCCCAAGCGATGAGGTCTTTTTTGATGAATCAGTAACTAGATATGGTTGTTGTCTTGCTTACTGAGGAAAGATATGATTTCAAATTTAGATTATAGACTTTGAATGATGTGCAATACCATGCGCCCTTTGGGATTAAAATTGGAATCTGACAAGAAAAGTCAGTGTTATAGTTTAGAAGCATGTTAATTAATTTGAGAAGTGGTTATACACGTTAGAAAATGCATTTTGCATCGTTGGAGGATCCAAAAGACCAAGTTTGACTAGGTTTGACCATGAGTTGACCATAGTTGACCAAGTTGAAATTTCAAGAGTTTGATGTAAGATAATTAGTTAAGTTGAATACTAGATTTCTGTAATGATTGAAGGTCGATTATGCAAGCAGTTAATAATATAAATAATCTCAGATTTTGATTTTGATCCCGAAAAAGGATTCTACTTGTTATTTCATTGGAGGAACCTTCATGTGAGATTCAGCTCTTGTTAGATTTGAAGATGCGATTTGAAGAATCGTTTAAGCATTGAATTTTATCCAACCATTGTGAGATCATGCAAACATGCAAAATGCAAAGAAACATGTAAAAATGCAATCTAAGACCTAGGACCTAGTCACTGATCATGTGTCGGTCGATTTCATCATTGAATTTTTAGGTAACCAGATAAATCAATACAATGCCCACTAGTTATGAAACCATAGACATATGAATATCGATTTGTATGCATGGGAATCAATACAACACCCACTGATTAGGAAACCATGGGTATATGAAGATTGATTTTATTTTCGGAATGTCAGATTAGATATAAGCACCAAGGCACAAATGCTAGGATGACCTAAATATCATGTCCATTTTGATATTGCAATTTGTATAGGCATCAAAACATCAACATCATGATGACCAAAATACACCTTGCGTTACAAACACATCAAGCAGTTTAAGAGATCATTCTAAATCCAATGTGAATTACCCTTAGTGACCCTTTATCGTTCACATCCTTAGGTAAGATCATGTTTCACAAGAGGAGAAATAACTCACTCAAAAAGATAATAGTTAGATCAAACTTCCTTGAATTTTTCAGGTATCAATGGTCAAGGTATGCATGGCCATCCAATTCAAGATAGAGGCTCTTATAGTCGGATACCATTTCAATCCAAAATTTCCAAAGTTGTTAGATTTTCACATACAAGCAGAAAACAAAGAAAAGATTACATGCACCCAGTCATCACCCTCTAAATCTTGTAAAGGACATCATCGAAGAGCTCAAAAGGACATAATATGCAAAAATCTTAATGTGAATCAGTAAGCATACAAGGAGATAAAAGCATGTAAAGCATAGGTTGTTTTTAGTTTGTGTTTGATGTTTGATTGCGTTGTTGTAGATGCAAAATCCTTTCTGGAGACAAGACTGACTGACTGACTCAAATGAAGCTTCAAAGGACTCTGTCTAGATATGATACGTCTAAGATACATTGGAGACCATAGGATATGACATTGATTGTCCCCAAGTTTGAACATTGATACGATGCAGACGCTTGAGCTGATTGGTGTATAGACCGACTTATTGAAAACAAGAAGGCAGAAATAAATCGGGAGATATGTACAAACTAAAGAAAGACTGAAAGCTGGGAAAGACCAAGATTGCGTTGATAGATGGAGCATTTTGAAACAAGTGGCACTTGTTTGCTAGGTTTTCACCATCTTGGCAGAGATTCTATTTTTTCTACCACGGCGCCTATTTCCAGGTTTTCACTAAGGCACTTTTTCTTTTTCTCATTTTTTTTGTATTTTTCATTTTTTCAATTTTTTTGATATTTTTGAATTTTTTTTTTTTTTTTGTGAATCATCAAGGCACCTATTGCTAGGTTTTCACCAAGATGTTCATTTTTTCAGGACTTTTTCCAATTTTAAAGATTTTTTTAGGACATTTTACCATACACTGAATGCCTTAGGCATATAATTTCTTCAGAGGGAGAACGTTGATTGGTTCTCAGAGCTGTTCTCCTTTAGTCATTGAGAGTTGATAGGCACCAGAGCCAAAAGTAGCAGTGATAACAAAGGGACCCAACCAGTTGGGTTCAAACTTCCCCTTGCGTTCTCGATGTGATTGATTTTTAGGGTTCTCTCTCAAGACTAGATCACCAACCTAAAATTCTCTGTCTGACTTTCTTGTTGTAACCTCTAGACATTCTCTTCTGATATACTCTGAGATGATCATATGTTTCTTGTCTGTGCTCATCTAGTAGTTCAAGTTCTTGTAACCTAGACACTCTATAGTCATCATCAGTTACTAGACCATCTGTTCTGATTCTTAGTGATGGGATTTCAACCTCAATAGGTAGTACCACTTCAGACCCATAAACTAAAGTGAAAGGTGTAGCCCCAGTGGGTGTTTTGATACTTGTTCTATAGGCCCAAAGAGCTAGATTGATCATGAGATGCCAGTCTCTTCCTATTTTATTAACTATACGGTGCAAGATTTTCAATAGATTCTTGTTAGAAGCCTCTGCTTGTCCATTCCCCTAAGGATAATAGATAGAAGACCAATGTTGTGTGATCTTGAATTTGGCACATAGATCATCTAGGTCTTTATTTTTGAATTATCCCCCATTATCTATGATTATAGAATGTGGGATCCCATATCTGCATATGATATAGTTCAATATGAACATAGATATTTGTTTTCTAGTTGCTTGTGTCAAAGGGACTACTTCTACCCATTTTGTAAAATAATATGTAGCTGTGATTATATGGGTATGTCCATTAGAAGAATGAGGGTGTATAGCTCCTACAAGATCAAATGCCCATTGGTGAAAAGGCCATTGTGTAGTAAAGGGAATTAGATCTCTCCCTGGAGCATGAATTAAGTTGCCATGCACTTGACACTTTTGACAGTTCTTAGCAAACTGGATTTCATCTTTCTCCATTGCAAACTCCCAAGAAAGATCATATCATGCAGTCCCAATGTCTAGCAAGGTGGAGAACAAGAGGGATTAGCAAGTTGGGTGAAGAGATGGAAGACAAGAGAATGAAGGAGAATGAAGGGAAGAAATCCTTAAGGGAAAACTCCTCAAGAATACCCAAGCTAGGGAAAAATTGTTATGTAAAGCACATTTGAGCAAGCAATGAAAGGCCAGCATAGGATAAGTCACAAAATCATAATGCAAGAGTAGGAAAGGATGTAGTCCAAAGGAGTAGACATGTCAAGAGGCTTCATAGCATCATGTTTTACACTTTTTTTGTTATTAGATCAAGACCAAAGGGGAAAAGGATGGTGAAAGGCTAGAATGAATGGAGGAAAATAAATATGAAGGCTAAACATGAATGGAATGAAAGCAAGATCATCGTAAGATAGCTCACAAGATAGCCAAATGTTCACGTATAGATCAACATTGTCAAGATCAAAGAGAGAAGATGGAATGGATGAAATGTGTAGAAGAACTACGCATGATGCCTGATTGTCAAGTTTTCATCATGGTACTTATCCAAGGCACCACAAGGGAGTGGTTTTCACCATAGGATGAATTTATTTCCCTTTACTTTTGCTACCAAGGCACATGTTTCTAAGTTTTCACCAAGGCACATTTTCAAATTTTTTTGGAAGAAGGCAAGATTTTTAGATAATGCTACTTGAAAGGATAAACCATGATATGCCAAGGATTCAAATGATATGCTCAAAGATGCTGATAGGGAAAGGAATATTGAAGAAAAAAATGGAGGATAGGTTTTTATGTAAAGCGAGTGAGGTTGGAAGATAGGAGGAATATGCAAATGAGGAAAAAAGATAGAAGGTAGAAGGATAATGAATGGAAGGATCATGAAAGGGTAGATGGAAAGGAAGGCAAGATCAACATCAACACACACCTTGAAGGGTGGTGAGAGGATGGAGAAAATATAAATGAAGGAATACATGAAGGAATATGGTGAATGGATAGCAGAGGCTTTGGTTTAGGTGCATGAAATGGAAGAATGTTTTTGGAAGAAGATGAAGTGGAAGTCTTTGGAAGCTTGAATGTCAACTTCACTTGTTGCTCAACATCATACTTTTTCAAGAGAGATTTTGGAATCCATATAGCCATAGGCTTTTTATTTTTTTTTGATGATTTAGAGAGAATATCTTCAATGATGGATTTTGGAACCCATACTTGTCTTGTAGTTTTTTTCTTAGATATCTCTTTTGACTTTATGCCTTCATGTCAATTAGAGGAGACATGGTGATCTTCTTTTTTTGATGGATTCTTGTATTGCTTCTATTTCTTGTATTTAACATTCAAGTTACTTCCAAAAGACTTGGGACTTGTGGAAGATGGAGGATATGACTGGTTTAGATGAGTGGGTGGATGAAAATGATTCAAGGGTATGCATCTATGTTGATCTTGAGGAAAGAGGAGGGATGGAGGGATGTAAGGACCCAAGATGGATGGTGAATTAGGAGAGTTAGGAGGGGAAAGTGAAGGGACATAAGGACCCAAGATGGAAGGTAGACATGAAGCCCTTTGTAGTGGTGGAAGAGGTCCAAGGATGGAAGTGGAAGATGCAAAAGGATAATTAAAAAGTTCATCAACATTTATATGACAACCAAGGACATCAGTACCATTAGAGTGAGCATTAGGATTTTCAATAGAATCATGGACATCTTGAATATGAGAACTTTCTTTGATTGTATTGTTCAAAGCTTGCAAAGACTTAGGAAGAGTAGAAAGTGGAAATGAACATGGCGTGGTAGAATAAGAAGATGGAAGACTTTGATCTTGACAAAGATCTTTGGATGGCATAAGCACATAATTTTTCTCTTGATTTTCAATAGGCTTAACATTGGAAGTAACAACACCATTTTTACCAACCTTAATGGAAGTATCATCTTTGGAAAGTGGAAGTGGGGTAAGGTTATTTTGATTTTCAATAAGCTCAATAGTGTAAGTAGTAGCTTGATCTTGCTTAGGAGAAGACTTAAGACATGGTGGAATGCATGAAAAAGGATGTGCATGATCAAAAGAATCCTGAAGCAGATAAGAGACATCATGAAAAGGATTGGATGACATGGAGGGTTCTTGATCTTGATCTTTCTTTATGTTCTTTTCTTTATCATTTTTAGAGTCCTCTTGACATGGAGCTGCTTCTAAGGACAAGGGATCATGTTGCAATTGTATAGAAGACTTTGGAAGAGATGGGGAAGGACTAGCTGGAGTAGGCATTATAGCATATAAAGGTTTAGGCTCTTTGGGTTTAACATTATTGAAAGTATTTGCAGCCAAGTGAAGGTTAGCTTGAGTTTCTTTAAGGGGTACCCTTGAGGATAACTATAGGGAATCATATGAAAAGTATCAAGGCTTGTGTCAGATGAAGGTTCTATGAAAGATTTGATAGGCTTGGGAGCTTTAGGAAATGTATGGGTATTGGAGGAAGTAGGGGATGGAAGGGAACCATCACAAGAAAAAGGTTCAACATTAACATGATCTGTCTTGAGAGTGTAATCTTTATTTTTATCTTGAGAGTTCTTAGAGGAGAGATCCTTATAGTATGCACATTTATAATCAGCTTGGTAAGCTTTCTCTTCCTCAATAGAAGTAGATGTATCATCTAGGTATTATTCACAGAAATCATCAAAGTCTCTTTCAAAATAGAATCATATGGATCACCATCACAATCTATCCAATGTGACATCCCATTTCCAGTAAGCCCGAGCACATGGCGAGGAGGACTCTTAGGAATAGAGGTGTTGTAGGTATCACTATATTGTCCCTCATTATAGTCATCATAGTCTTCAAAGATGGGTGTGTCACTCTCTGTGGAAGAAGTATCAAAAGGATTATCATGTTGCTCATAATCTATTCGGGGGCATGGTGACATGTACAAGTCTTTATCAAATGGAAAAGGGCATAGAGCTTCCATGGAGAACTCTTTAGGTTCCTTTTCTTTCTCAAGTTTGTTAAGCTTGACTTGCATAGCGTGCATCTATTTCATCATAGCGGTGATTAGAGTTTCTTCCTTGTGTACTGATTCTTTGAGACATGTTAGGAGTTTTAGGACTCCCTGGAATAGATTGATGTAGAGTTTGTTGATTGACTCCTTGAATTGATGGAGGGGGAATGTAACCAATTTTTAATCGAAAGTTGCCAAGACCGTCGTCTTTGTAAAGACCAGAATTGTAGAGTTGTTCAAGAGTTGGACCCTAGATATGAGTCAAAGGTAAGGTATGAGATGCTTCTCCTAATTTCTTGTGTGAGGAAGCTCTAGTTTCCACCATTAACCCGAGGTGAAACAAAAGAACAAGATGAAGACAATTGAAGAATGAATTGATTCAAGAAGATCAAATGACGCAACCTTGTCAAGGTTTGGTTGATTGAAGCTTGGATTAGATGTAAATGAAAGAGACTATGCCTTGGATGTATGGGTGGATTCCCAAAAGATGGTAGACATGAGTTCACAACACTTAGCCATTTTGATGATTGATTGAAGATTGATAGTTATGACAAGGTTTTGACACAAGATGATAAAGACTCAAATCGATTAAACAGAAGGCTAAATCAGATTCAAAAGGCCACTTTAGGAAAAGGATTGTATTCTCAGTATTCGCTGCTTTGTTCCTGACACAGTGATTTTTTTGACAGATTCTAGAAATGGGCTGGAAAAGCTAGGTCTCTGATAGTTCTAACAACTTTTCAAAATTTCCCAAATGACTTTCTATAGGCTCGTACGACAGTGGGTATAGCATTAAATGAAAATTGAAAAACTTGTACGACTATTGCAAAACTCACACGATGGTTGATTGCATGAATTTTGACTTTTTGGAATTGATTGGCAACAAAACTCATATGATAATGTACCTGATACCATATGACAATCTGGGGGCTCTGAAATGACAATAGCCAAAAGTTGTATGACTTTCTGACTTTACAAAATGACTGTTGACTCCAGAAAGGTGTTTGACATCATATTTTGCAATTTTTGAGGTTTTCAATTTCAGATTGTTCACAAAATTATTTGTCCAAATTTGTAGATTGTAGAGGATTGATTCATTCTTAGTAACCAGATAGATAAACAAGCATGCAAAACAACAAGCAAGTGATTTCAAGCACGTTTGAAAACAATGAACAGGGGACAAAGCAACCCTACACATGAATAATCAAGTGACTGAATTGTGCTAATCCCTAGGAGTTCTAATAGTGTATGTTCCAAAAAGTTTTGCAATAACACACATATTCCTAGAAAAATGAAAATTTGGCCTCACTAGGGTTTTTAGTAATGGTTTGACTCTGCAACTTTTATGATCTCAAGAGGGCGAACTCTAATCTAGGCACACCAGGGTTTTGACATGGTCCAAGAACTTCATCTTTAGGATTTGCTAGGGAGATCTGACAGCCCAACAAGAGACCACACCTGTGGAAATTTCTTCCAATAGGACATTTATATAGCGGTTGTCACTACCACGGCAAAAATGGCTATTACCGCTTAAGGTTCCATCAACGTGGTTGACCCAATTAAGGGAATGTCCACTATGGTTAACCCTCTCTAAAGGTGACTCATAAAATATACCACATAGAGACTGATTCCAGATTCAAGGATTTGAGTTTTTGGTACTACCCAAAAAGGGAGTAGAGCATAATCGTCTAGCCTTTTCACTTTTAACCCAGACAAAGCAGACAGATTAATTTGACATGCTAAGACCAAGATTATCTCACAAAGATCTATGATGTCAACCACTCCTGATCTATCAACCTCTCTGAAGAGAGAATGCATCGATCAAAATTTGAAGACACACATATCTAGTAGAACGTGAGACTCTCTCAGTATCCTCCCTACCTACAAGGGTTCCTTCATTGAGAAGAGTTTCACTGGAAACCCACTCTCTCAAGAGCCACAAATAGTATTCATAGGGCCTATTTACTATGTGTAACAAAGATGCTAAAAGCAAATCTATGTTCATTTTTAGAGCCCCAAATGAAATGTGTGATATGAAAGCAATAAAGGTCACACAAGCTTGACACGCAAGAGTTCCTTTTAATCCAAATCGAAACATTATCAGCTGAGAAGGTTACCTTAATTCCTCACAATGCACTTAGTAGATTTTTACCTATTTTTAGCAATTCTTGCACTTTTTCCAATCAAAAACTAGTGAAAATAAATAAAAAATAGAAAATTTCAATTGTAAGGGTTAGCTGTTAGTCAAAATCTGAAAACCAAATCTGACAAATTACCTGAAAAAGTGAAACGACAATTGAACCTTGGCATTGAAACTTGTACGACAGTGGGTTACCTCCCAAACAATAATCTAGAAGCTCGTACAACAATGGGTATCAGATCACATGACAATCAAGCTTCCAAACGACACTCTAATCCTAATGGTACAATCCTCGATCAAATAAACTATCTACGATAGTGGGTATCTCTTGGTACGAGTTTTTGACAAAACTCGTACGACAACTGTATGGATCGAAATTAAAAATTGCAGCTTGGAATAGAAAATGACAAGAAGATGATAGAAATTGAATGGAAACCCATTTCAAGGCCCCACGGTGGGCACCAGAAATGTGTGTGAATTTTGTACCTAATTTGTAGACACAACACTTTAGTAAAACATTAGAGGTTAGCAAAAATACCCAAAATCTTGCAAGTAATTGAAAATTAAACTAACCAGGTGATTTACTACCTTCTAATAGATGCGAGTATGTATTCTCAGATTGTACCGAGATCAGTGACCTTGATGACACCTAAATGAAGGTTTTGAATGCAAAATCTAGATGTGGAATGCATGTAATTAATCTTTTCTTTTTTTATTTTAGATGCAATAAGATGAAAAATCTGATATGAAATCTATTCTAGATGAAAAATTGATATGCAATGCAATTAATCTAACAATGATATGCTAAAATATGAATGATCTCACAAAGTTGTTGATTCACAAAGGAGCTTCAATTCCTCAGATACCAATTCGCTAGCATAAGTTTGCAAAATTATGAGATATGATTATTGAAGAGTTGAGCCTTGGTTTTATAGAAATCCAGGCCTTTGGGAATGCATGGAAAAAGCCATAAATCACTCAGATAAACTCAGGTTGATTTTTGAGTTATCAAACAATAAAAGATAATTAATTCACAAAATCATGCAAAAGCATGCAAAAATAGCTTTTTAACTCAAATCAAAGTTGAGTTTACTTTTAAAACAACTTGAATTGATTTTCTAATTTCAAGTTTAACTACTTTTTGAATGTGCATAATAATTATGAATTAAATAAATAAATAAAGTGTTTTATTTCCAACTTAACTAATTTTGAAAATAATAAAACAATTGATTTATGGGTTAATCAATTATTAAATCAAACTTTTATTCCAAAATAATATCATTAAATATGACAACTTGCTTTAATTAATTAAATAAGAATTTAATCAATTAATGATAGGAATTTTGATTTATTGTCAAATTTAAATAATAATAATTAGGAATAAATATAATTAAATTCAATTAAATAATTAAGTGGCAGTATTAAATCTAATCAATTAAATATTTAGAATATTCAATTAATCAAACTTTAGGATAAATAAGATTTATCGCCAAATAATCATTAAATTAAAGATAATTATGATGATTAGGAATATTACTAGGAATATTCCCCACTGTAGAATTTAAGATAATCAATTAGGATTCGATGATTTTTAGATGTGCCTTAGATTAGGACTTCGATGTCAATTTTGTTCGATGTGTCGATATAGGAGGTTAATGAACTTATAGCCCATTTTTGGGGTATTACGGTAACATGGATCATTTGATGGATCATGATTTACATGTACTTGTATCTTGATGATGTTGATGTACCTTTGATGATTAGATTGAGCATGATTTAATTTTATGATGGATACTTTAGACATTGATGATGTTAATCAAGACTTTGATTATACATTGATAGGCATTGATGATGTTGATCAGGACTTTGATTATATATTTATGGACATTTGATGATGTAGATTTCAAGACATTTGATGATGTACCATTGATGATATCATTGATCATTGATGTATCTTGATTTGGTCTTTTGATGATGATAACTCTACGTCCTTTAGCTTTCTTTACATATCTTGAGAAAAAGGATCCACCCATGCAAACTAACATGCAATTAATCTATATGGATGCAACTATCTATCACTATTCAGAATTTGGATGCTTATTTTCATCATTGAGCTTTTGGAACTTGAAATTGGAACAACCCTCACTGGTTCAACCATGATGATATGAATACCGCTTTCCTCAGATTTTTAATATTGCAAGTAAACAAACAAATAATTGATCTCTTTCATATACAAATGTCCTCGATGATTCTTTGATGATCATGTCATTAGATGGATTCACATATTGCTATGAATCAACATGGCAAGCACTCAAGTAGAAATCAATAAAATATCATGTCTTCATCATCACTCATCTAGTCAAACATCATCGATTTGCTAAAAATACATGATCTCACCAATCAAGTAAACACTTTGAATAATTTTTCTTTTGTTTGTAGATCCATATTTCAAAAACTTCATGCACTTTGATCCTTAGTTATGTTTAAGCCTTTTTTAGATTTTGATTTGATTGTTCGTTTGAAGATTTTATGTTATCAAATGTTTTTGTTTAGATCAAGTGTTTGGATATTTGAAATGTGATATTGACCAATAAGTTCAAGTGTAGCAATTTTCTGATTTTGATTTTGATGCAATGATTTTTGAGCCAACTTGCATCTATTTTGCAAAGCTCATTGAATTTGGATTGGTGCACCCCTAGTTTGATTCAACAATGATAATGCTTTGTTGGGCAATGCAACTTTTGAGATTTTATTTAAGATTTTACAATTATTATTTTTTTATTTTTAATGTTTTTGAATTTTATAGATTTTTTTTTGGATTTTTATAGATTTTTTATATTTATTGAATTTTTAGATATTTTTGATGTGTTTTGGATTTTTTAGAGATTCTTAATGTTTTTAGATTATTTGAGGAACATTTTCACTTTTTTAGATTTTTAGAGATCACTAGTTCTCAAAAAAGATCACATTGAATTTGTCCCCAATGTCTAGCAAGGTATAGGACATGAAAGATGGATTTGCAAACTGATGATTCACCAATGAATAAGAAATGATGGATGAAGAAAGTGTGTTACCTATAGGACCATCTCCTCAAGATTATCCAAGCTAGGGGAAAATAATATCTCAATATAGGCCAATGATGTGGTGTTGGATAGCATATGGAATAATGACCTGGTGTTATGACAATGGTCCCAATGAGTGGACATATCAAGAGACTTTTTCTAACATTTTTTCATTTCTTTTATTCTTCATTTGGATCAAGATCAAGGGATCAATGTTTATAGGATCACATAGTCATGATAAATGGGTGATGGAGGCTATGCGTGAAGGTTTGGGATTATGGGAAGACTGATTGGGAATAATGAAGGTGGATTTGGGATAAGTGAGATCATGATAGGATAGCATGAATGCAATAAGTGAATAGGCTAATGGATAGGATAATGCATGTCAAGATACTTAATGCTCATGGATATGTTCAATATTTTCAAGATCAAAGGTGAAAGATGGAATACAGATGCAAGTGAGATAAATGGTAGAAAGATGGAGGATATGATGGATGGAACTTTCCCCCAAGTATACAGTGCAAGAGAGAGGAATTACGCGTCATGCTTGTTTCCTAGGTTTTCATCATGGTACTTATCCAAGATGCCACAAGACTTGAGGTTTTCACCATAGGATGGATTTATTTCTCTTTACTTTACTTCTTTTTTGTATTTTGGAGGGACTCAAGCCTCATTCTCTTTGGATACTCCTTGAAAAGGTATGATATGATGAGCCAACGCTGCTAAAAGATATTCTCAAAGATGTTGATAGGGTGATGGAAAGGTGATATGGTGGATAAGGTAGAGGGTGGCTAAATATTTATGTGATGGATTGGATAAGGGAAATGGAAGGATAATGAATGATAGGATAATAATTCTTTCTATGGGTGAGCATGAAAAAGGGAATGGAAGGATAATGAATAGGAGGATAAGAAGTATTATCAAGATCAACATCGATACACACCTTGAAGGGTATTGGAATAATGGAGGAATAATGGGTGAAATAGCTTGAGAATTTGATGTAAAAGAGTATATGGATCTTGGGACACAAGGACCCAAAATGGATGGATAAGATGGAATATGTTTGGGAGAATGTGGAGTGGAATCCTTTGGAAGTATGAATGTCAACTTTGATTTCTCTTTCATGTGTAAGTCCTTCAGAAGTGACTTGGGAATCCACACTATCTTGATTTTTCTTTCCTTTTGGATGTTTTAGAATGTATTTCTTCAATGAGGGATTCAAGAACCCAAATTTTCTTTGATTTTTCTTTTTTCTTGATGGATTCTTTAGAATGAATTTATTCAATGAGGGATTTAGGAACCCACATTTTCTTTGATTTTTCTTTCTTCTTGATGGACCTTTGTGGTCTCTTGAATATTTCTTTTTTTTCTTGCATTCACATGTTGATTTGATTGGACATAGTGATCTTCATACATAAGTGGATTCTTGATTTTCTGATTCTTATGTTGCACATAAAAATTGCTTCCAAAAGGCTTGGTATTGGTGGATGAATAAGGTTGATATGGATGGTTCATATGGATAGCTTGATGTGGAGGATGTATATGGATGGATCCTTGGTTTCTTAAGTATGTATGTCTTTATTGATCTTGATACATGGTAGGGTAAGTGGATGGTGGGCTAGAAATGGTAGGAAAGGTCGATGTAGGGATGTAAGGGCCCAATATAGATGGAAGATATGAAGGTTTCAATTTTGGAATATAGGGACCATAGATGGATTTGGAGAATAAAGAAGGCTAATGCTTATGTAAAAATGGAGGTAAATCAGATGTGGGAGGGATATCAACATCTTTATTTTGAGTTGCATGGCCAAGGCTTTCATCTTTTGGATTTATCTTTATACAAATATGCTTATGAATATATTTGATAGGAGTGACTTTGATAGGAGTAGTTGAAGTTTGAGGTAGAGATGGAGGCTTATGAAAAGTGGATGTTGGGGTACTTTGATCTTGACAAAGATCTTTCGATAGCCTAGGAAGTATACTTTTATTTTGATTTTCAATGAGTTCATTAGAGATGGAAGGAATACATTGATCTTTCTTAGGATATGGATAGGATATAAGAGTTGAAGGAATATAGGGTGTCTAATATGTAATGATATCTTCTTGAAAGAAATGGAAGGGTATGAAGGGGTTATCATTAGATTATTGGGGTGTGGGACTTGTATCATCTTAAAATGGAATAACTTCCATCTTGATAGGTTTAGCACCCTCTTTTAGTACATTTATCATGATAGACTTGCATTTAGGATGCATTCTGCACTTAATTCCTTCATTCTAGGTGAAATTAGGGTTAGGATCCCAAGGATTCTCCTTAATTTCCCTCTTCCATGGCTCTATTTTCTAGGTAGAACTTAGAAATAGGTACTCTTGGAATTCATCATGATCATCATAGGATTTTGTGCCTCCTCTTGGCACTCTACCCTATTTTGACATCATTTCTAGGTCTCCGGGCATCCCTGGGACCTCCTGTTTCTAATTATGGCAGGATCTGGACCCCTAGGTCAAGGATGAAGTCATCCTTGACCTAGGTTAGAGATGAGGTTGTCTTTGACCTCCTTCAGGATTTGTTTCCCCTTTTCAAAATTTGGTCTCAACGGGCCCTGAAATCAATGTCGGGCCTTTGGATCCGAGTGCAGAAAGGTTTTAATTTAAAATTCATTTATTTCCTTTCCCTCCTTAGTTGCTTATTTTGATTGCATCATAATTCAAGGTGAAATTTGAATTATGGGTCCTCACATTGCTTTAGGAGCCTCAGCTTGAAACCTCTATATAAAGACTCTCATTTGCCTTCATTTTCACACACTGAGCAATTGCATAAGAAGTAATCACATCACAAGGAGATCAAGAAATTTCATGATCTAGACATCAAGTGGAGATATAATTGATTTAAGAAAGAAAGTGATGGTGGAATGAAGATGCAATATTACAAGAGAATGATATAGAAGATCAAGTCATTGTTGATACCAAGCATCTTTATGAGCACACCATTGTGAATACCTACTTGGAGCAAGAGAGACCCTTTCTTCCTTGAACCACCATTATCAATATTCAAGCATTAAAAGATACAATCATGGGGTAGAAATTAAAAATTATGAGTTGGGTAGGATTACTTTAGCCTTGGGGGCTTGGTATGCTTTCTTATCTTATTCAAATCTATGCATTGTTTCCTCATACATATTCATGCTAGGGTTTTAATCTAGAGGATTAGATCTTGGCATTACACTTTCAATACACACACACATTCTATTTTAATCGGCTATTCATGGAGGTGGAGATCACCAAAATGGGGGTTTGACTAAGGCAAAACCCTATATAGCCACCCCAAAACACCATTTTTAGATATCTACAATCATTGTTTCGAGAATTGGAGGGTAGATCTGAGTACCCTTTTCGGTGAACTTCTGAGATCCATGAACAAAGTCAAAGATGACCTTAAAAATCTTGAGGTAGTCTTTGACCTTTTATCGGGGTCAAAGACTACCTGCTGCTAAAAAGACAAAATTTTTTTGGGTTTTCTTTGTTATAGTTTTATGGTCCCAGACCTGGTTGCAGAATCTTCTGAAACTGAGCACAAGCTTCAAAAAATAGGTATTTCTAGATTTGTTCCACTATGAGGTATGTATCTTATTTTATTTAATTTCAAGCATTTCCAGATTTACATTACTTATGTAATTCAAAAATAAAACATTACAAATGAATAGTGAGAAATGTTAGATGCAATGTTAAAGGCTCTTCCATTTTCCCCCTATTCATTTTGGTGAACTCATCTATGACAACTCTTTCTTTTTGGTGTTAGATTTAAATCTTGCATGCTTATAAGATTAGATTTCTTGCATTTATATTTCAAAAATACAAAAAAATTTGGAAAATCTCTTTAAAATACAAAAACATTTACATTTTCATGCTTTTAGTATTTCTTTATATTCAACATGTATGATTCTTGTTTTGAGTACTTTGATGAGGCTTTTATTATATAAGAGGATAGATTCCCTAATGAGGTACATGGTAGTGAGGATGAAAATGGTTCAGATAAGATCTCCACAGATCCTATTCCTATTTCATTCTCCTCCACAACCTCTCCAATTGACCTTTACCATAGGGTGTGTGCATGGTTACCTTCATGTCCCACTATTTGTAACATTGATAAACCTAAAATGATATATCCTACACCTTTGATGATAGTAAAAGGATGTCCATCCTTTGGATTTCTTTGATAACACTGATTCTGTTTCACATGCTTATCGTACACGAAATAACCCTCAACCTACTGTTCCATTATCTTTACCTCCTTCCCAACCTATGCTTCCTCAAGCACCTAGGTTTCCTTCTACCTTTAAGGAGTATAACTTAGTTGACCAATTATGTGCTACTCCTGCTAAGATATCTTTATGGGAATTACTTCAAACTTCCCTAACATATCATGAGGCATTGCAAAAAGCTTTGTCTACTCTTCTTGCTTCATCTCCTAATCAAGAGAACATTCATTCTATTTTAGATTTCATGCATAATATGCCTTATGTACCTCCTATTGTGTTTTATGAAAATGATTTACCTTCTCTTGAGGTGCAGAATCAATATGATGCTCTTATGGTTGCTATCTCTATTAACCAAAGTATCATTTGAAGAACGTTAATTGATAATGGATCTGGGCTTAATGTTTGTAGCATGGATATACTTAAGGAAATTAAGGCTGATCTCACCACTATTCAACCTGATAATGTTCTTATACATAGATTTGACAATATTGCAAAGAGAACTTTGGGCATTATTACCCTACCTGTTAAAGTTGGTCCAGTTATTCTAAATACTCCTATTCATGTTATGTCTGGGCCTCTCAATTATAACCTTCTTTTAGGAAGACCATGGTTACATACTATGCATGTAGTTCCTTCTACTCTTCATGGCAAGGTTAGGTTCATCTATAACAACTTAATGTATACATTACACACGGATGATGTACCAAATCCTTGCTTAAATGTAGAATATGTTAAAAACTCTGAGCCTCTTCAACCTAGTAAAGAGATTGAAAAGAAATTAGAGATACAACAACCAGAGATAAAACAACCTAAGATTAAACAACAGGAAGCTCCATCTTCTTCTTTGACTGAGGATGATTGGGGGACATTAGATTTTAATCCTACTTTTATTGGAGAATATAAGGTCTCTGATTTGGAATTCATGAAGCAACAAAATGAATTTGAGAAAAAATTCTTTACTCCTTCCCCACTTTTCGAGGAACTAAAAAGTAATTTTTTTGCCACTTCGATTAATGAAATGATTGAAACTATAAAGCTTGATTGTTATAATATTGTGACATATGTTGCTCCTTGGACTCCTTCTGATATGACTGATTGATATGGTCCTGGTTATCATTTCCTTAAGAAATCAGGATTTAATGGAAAAGGATGTGGTAAATATGAACAAGGTATACAAGTACCTTTGGATAGTGAAGTTTATGATCATACATATGGATTAGGATTCAATCCTTATAAGCAACCATCAACTTTTCCTCTTAATGTTTATCATATTTGCGGTGGACAATTAAAATTGGTTAACCCACTGCTTATTGACCTTAATCAAGAACCTTCTTTGGATATTTTTCTTGAAGATGAAGCCTTAATGGAATTTTTAGGGGTTTATGAAGACTTACCTAAGTTTCATCACAAATGACGAAAACCTTATTGTTTAAGAACTAATGCTTATTTTGGAGAACATGATAAACAAGATACTCTCCCTTTATTGAAGGATCCTCCGATATGAAGTGATTTGTTAATAACTAAAACTATTGATATTCAAATGGATGTGAACAACTCTGAAAGGATGATAAAGATTGGGAAATGTTTGAATCAGAATGAACGTGATCAGTTGGTTTCCCTTTTGCTTGAATTTAAGGACATCTTTTCTTGGACATATTCACATATGCTGGGTATAGATTCTAAGATTGTTACTCATAACATTATTTTAAAACTAAATATGAAACCTGTAAAGAAGAAAATTCAAAAGATGAATCCATGAATTGCTTTATTAGTCAAAGGTGAAATTGAAAAATTATTGGATTGTGGATTTATCCATTCTATTGATTACTCAGATTGGATTTCAAACATTGTGCATGTTTTAAAAGGAGAAAATAAGATAAGAATGTGTACTGATTCCAGAGATTTAAATAAGGCATCCTCAAAAGATGATTTCCCATTACCCAACATCGATATGATTGTGGATTCAACAACAGGTCATGCCTTGTTATCTTTTATGGATGGTTTTTAAGGATATAATCAAATTAGTATCCCTCTTGGAGATAAATTTGAGACTGCATTTATAACACCTTGGGGAACCTTTTGTTGGGTCATGATGCCTTTTGGATTAAAAAATGCAGGAGCAACCTATCAACGAGCTATGACTTTGATTTTTCATGATTACATTCATAAGATACTTGAAGATTATGTGGATTATATCTTAGCAAATTCTATACAAAGAAAAGATAATGTTACTATTTTATGACAGATATTTGAAAGGATTAGAAATTACAACATGAGATTGAATCCTAAGAAATGTGTCTTTGGAGTTGATTCCAGTAAATTATTAAGATTTATAATCTCTAAGCGAGGCATAGAAGTAGATACTTAAAAGATTGAAGCTATTGTTAATATGCCTCCTCCTAAGTATATTTCTCAATTACAAAGTTTACAAGGAAAAATACAAGCTATTCATCGCTTTATTCTAATTTAGCAAACTGTACTATCCCTTTTACTTCCTTGCTTAGAAAAGATACCACTTTATCTTGGAATGATGAGTGTAAACAAGCTTTTGAGCAATTTAAGGAGTATCTTGCAAACCCTCCTATCTTGTAGCTAGCTAAATTTTACAAACCATTCCATTTATACACTTCAGTGACTCCGAAGGCCATGAGTGCGTTGTTAGCTCAAAATGATAATGATGGTAAGGAAAGGCCTGTGTATTACATTAGTCAGTCTTTACTTGATTATGAAACAAGATATACAAATTTGGAAAGACAATGTCTAGCTGTAGTTTATGCATGTCAGAAACTCAGGCATTATCTTATAAATGCTGAAGTTAATGTGATTGTTAAATTTGATCCTTTGAAATTGTAGACATCAAAAACTAGTCAAGTGTCTTAAAATCATCAAAATTGCAAAATCTTAACAAATGCTCTAATTCTCATCAAAATGGATCAAATCAATTTTAAATGGACATTTATTAATCAAAATTGGACAAAATCATTAAAATCAATGGAAAAATCAAATAATGATATTAAATAATTAAATACAAACTTAAAGGGGTGAATTACACTATATAATTGATTTTAATCAATTAATGGTATAGTTGTTAAATAAAAAATCAAATTGAACCTATCCCCTTACATGGCTAATTTAATTAATTAATGGAATTTAATTAATCCTAATATCTCTCAACAAAATTTGAGTAACCAATGAAAATTGAGAACAAAAGCACATGGATCACTCCAAAATAGTTGAATCTCAATCACACATTTCAACTTTACATCTCAACCACACAATTTTGTCTATTTGTCCAAACCTTTGAGACAACCATTTAAATTGTCCCCCCATTTAAAAACATTTCAAAGTTTTTGACTCAACCAAGGCTAAATCATGATTAAATGACTCTACCCCCTACCCTTGGAATTTTACTATAAACAAGAGTCATTTTGAGAGCAATAATATACTAGAGAATTCAAGTACAAAGCATCATCATTATAGGCAGTTTGAGAGAAAATTGAGAGAATTTTCATAGCAATTGAGAGCATTTTCATGAGCATTTGGATTAATCTTTGTATCACATTTGAGAATTGAGAGCTAGATTAGGCATTGTACTATCATTTTCTCATTCTAGGATTGTCACTGGTAGAGAATAGGCTGAGAGCTCTACTTACCAAGCTTGGATAGAGAACCATGAGATGTCATGGATGTTAATTTCAATTCTTAGATCAAATTTGTATTATATTTTCATAGAATTGTAGTTGATTATCCTAATTTCATGGAGGTGTTAAACATTCACACACAGAAACATCTTTTCTTACAAACTGATCTCTCTAGCCTGTTGGTAAAGTGGGTGATGTTTCTTACAAAATTTGATCTTAATTTCATTTCTTAGAAGTCTATTAAGGGACAGGCTTTGATAGATTATTTATTTGAAGCTCATTGTCCTCATCACGATACATGTTCAACTTCAATAGAATTCCCTAATGATAATATTCTAGCTATTCAATAGGATGATATTTGGGAATTATATTTTGATGGGTTTAAATGTAAGAAAGGTTCTGGTGTAGGTATTATCTTGATTCCCCCTATGTAAAAACCCATCCCTTTATCATACAAATTAACCTTTCCTTTTACTAATAACATTGCAAAGTATGAAGCTCTTATAGTTGGCCTACAAGCAGCTTCATCCCTTAATATCAAACATTTATAGATATATGGAGATTCACAATTGATTGTTGAACAGATTAAAGGAGGATATCATACTAAGAATGATAAAATGATGCAATATAGAGATTTAACTCTTGATGTGCTTTCACAATTCTCCTCTTATACGATTCAGACTTTACCTAGGAAGGATAATCGACATCGAGATGCCATGGCAAGCGCAACTTCTTTGGTTTGTCTTGAGAATAATGCTAAGAAATTTCAATTTACTATACAAACTCTTAAAAGTCCTGCAATTTCTAAAAAGATCACCTCTAATTATTTCAATTTGCATTTGGATGAATGGTATTCACATATTTTTCATTTTTTGAAAGATGGTACTTTTCCTGAATTAGCAACAAGGAACACACGTAATTGTATTAGGAAGATTGCAACGTGTTACATAATTTTAGGAGATACGCTTTACAAATGATCTTATGAAGGATTATAATTAAGATGTCTCAATAGAACTAAAATCCCCATAGCTTTGGCAGAAGCTCATTTTGGTTCTTGTGGGGGACATTTTGGTGGAAAATCCTTGTTAATAAATTGCTTAGAATGGGATATTATTGGCAAACAATGGAACATGATTCTTTCATGTTTGTTAAGAAATGTTCTCAATGTCAAAAACATAGTAATTTGATTCATGCTCCTACTCGTGAGCTTTGTAATCAAGTTTGTCCATGGCATTTTAGTATTTGGGGTTTTGACCTTATTGGAAAAATCTCACCAGCTTCTTGTCAAGGACATACTTACATTCTGACTGCTACAGATTACTTCACGAAGTGGGTCGAAGCTGTCCCTCTTTGTTCAACAATGATGGATGTTATTTTTGATTTCATCCTTAATAATATCATAACAGGAATTGGTATTCCATCAATGATAATTTTGGATAATGGTACCTCTTTTAAAAACAAAGAAGTCACAAAATTCTTGGAGAAATATCAAATTCAATATAGATTTTCAACTCCTTATTATCTATAATCTAATGGACAAGCTGAAGCATCAAATAAAATCATTGAATTTTTTTATAGAAAAATAGTTAGTAAGCATGTGGAAGATTGGCATACTCAACTGACCTATGCTTTATGGGCTTATAGGACTAGTGTTTGTATTGCCACAGGTACTTCTTACAACCTTGTCTATGGTACTGATGCTATTATACCTTTGGAATTAGAAATACCTTCTCCACATGTTTCATTTCATGGGATAATTGATAAGGATACTTTTTGTGAACAATGCTTACAAGAGCTAGAAATGTTGGATGAACAATGAATACATGCATTAGAACATATAAAAGATTATTATAAATCTCTTCAAAAGCAATATAATCATAAGGTAATTGAATGAACATTTTCAGTTGGTGATTTAGTCCTTTATGAGAATTAATGAAATGTGAATGCTTTACTAGGTGAAAAAGGAAAATTTAGCCCTAATTGGCTTGGACCTTTTGTAGTTATTGAAGACTTTGGTTCAGGTGCTTATAAACTTGCTGATATGGATGGTGTTTCTTTTAAGGAACCCATTAATATTTTGCATCTCAAACATTATTATCCTTAATTTCATTCATTCTTTCCTTGTGCATTTATGTATTCCTTATAAAGTTTGTTTTATAGGTTATGTAGTTCTAACAAGATTACATATTGAATATATTTATGCACTTTTCTTTCTTTCTATTAAGTTTTATATTGATGAAAGCACAGTAATAAAAAATAGAACTAATTAGTAGAGAAAGTTTTTCATTCATCAAAAAGAGTTTTTCAAGTTCTGATACATATGTGGCCAATGGCCCTATCTATCACTACGTCTACCACTATGCTTTGATGGTCGATGAATCCTAGATCTATCTGCCCTATGATAGGAAGATAAAGATTTGTGTGTCCATGTGTGGCTCCTTGATATGCTCATACACTATGGACACTCTTGGGAACTTTGTAACTCAGGTATCAACTTCTCCTCCCTTTCTTTGCACAACCTCAGCTCTCGTTGGATACATGCAAAGATGTCGGCATGCCTACCGGGATCTCTGTGACCAATTGAAGAATCTCACTCATCGACTGGTAGTTAGTAGGATATAATTATATCCTTGAGAATCTCAGATACAAAGCTCCTCCACTTTGCTATGCTAGATGTAGAATGAAAAATACATTTATCAGTCTAGTGTTTTTTTTATCTCAAATCAAATCACATTTTCAATCAAATTTCATACTTCATACATGGGTCTCCCTCCTAGAAGTCACTAAAGTGTCTAGATGGTGGTGGCATGGAGTGACTACTCTCTCCACACTCGCCATATCTAGGTCTCAATGGTGGTGTCTCTATGTGGGGCTATGGGGGTCATCATGATCTCAGTGTTGATGCGTGAATATTGTGTACATCTACACCAGTATCACTACCTGGGGGAATCTCCTCTTCTCTCTCTACTCTCTCCTCCTCCATGGGATCTCCCTCAGAGATGTTTTCCTCCTCATCTTTGACATCCTCATAGTCCTATGGTGTACCACTATCCTAGTATGTCCTCTCTGAAAAACATGGATCACCTATAGGATAATCCTCAGGGAAGATGGGATGGGTCCCTTGCAGACTCCAGTACCTGATGTAATCGTAGCTCATGCCTGAATAGGTCACATATGTTGTTACCTCTATGTCCTCTCTCTCATCTGCATCACTTTACTCTATGTCTACTATTTATGGTCAGTGCATGGCACTGGGTCTCTGATAGTAGCTTTTCAGATGTACATAGCGAGGTACTTCTCTAGGGACTCCCTATAATAGCATGAACTACCTCATCACCCGATCATAATAGTATGGCATCACTATATGATTTTGATGACCCTCTAGAAGCTTTTTTCGCTATGAATATCTCATCTAGAATCATGTATCAGGCCACTCTATCATCTGCAGTAGGGTCTCCATATCACATCGATGCTCGAAATGCGGTCTAGACATACCCTCCAATGGAGGATATCTCCAAACTTCCAAGCATCTCTTAGAATATACACAAAGACTCTTGGTGTACTCAAATCTACCATCACTAGAACACCATGTGGATGTGTACATGCGAAATGCTCAAACAACCAAATCTGCAAGAGCATGCATATCGACAGACTCTCCCTCTAATATCTCACTAGCTGACCTAGCTCATGGTATAGTTGGGCTAACATGTTGTGACCCCATGAGAACACAATCCTCTCCCTCTCCATCCTCTATATAAGATGTGTAAGAGGTGTAAAAAATATGGTACCCTTTGCATTGGGTAACACAACCAAGGATACTATGTAAAGCATCACCCTCCATACTAAAGGTGTAGGGCTTGACAGTATGGATGACAATAGGACCTGATCTGACTAGGTCTGCATCTGTGGAACCTATCCTGTACAATACTTTGCATCTATATAGATCTCCTCATAAGCTTTCTATGCTCTAGGTTTGATGGTATCACCTCAGACTCGAAGCCATAGGATCCTGTAGACATCCTCTAATGTCATTGTGATCTCTCTAGAGGGAAGTTGGAAGGAGCATGTATCCTCATCCCACCTCTCTATCAGAGCTGATAGCATGGCTCGGTGTAGTCTGATCTATGGTAAGACTGATACCCAATATAGTCCCACATCTCTCAATAATTGCATCTCATCATCATCAAGCTTAGACATTCTCTCTCTAACCATGACTAGCAACTCTCCAAAAGGATGCTCTCGAAGATGGACCAAGTTCTACAAGCACAAACAAACATCATATCAGTCATCTACATCATCAAAGCTACAAATATAACTTGACTAGGTCAAATTCAACCTCAATTAGGTCAAGGATAACCTTACTAGGTCAAAGTCAACTTTCCTAGGTTAGGGACGACCTTGTTGGGTCAAGGTTGACCTCATTCTAGAATAGGTGGAATCCTTCCAGTCAATGTCGACTTTCTTGGGTCAAAGTCAACATAGATGGGTCAGGGTCGACCTATAGGGGATGGGGTCGACATTTCCTATGAAAAATTGGAATTTGGAAAATACAAAATCATACAATAGAAAACTCACCTCAGGAAGTGACCATCTGGTAGCCATATTGTGCCTTAGAAGCTCCATGCATGTCGCTCGAAGTTCTTCTCTCCTCGGCATCTTTCTTCCTCTTTTTGAATCTGCAAATGGTAAGAATGAGTAAGTATCTCTCCCTTTTCCTTATTTATAGTTCAAATTAGGTTTTTATTATGGTTTTATTAGGGTTTCTTTTAGGGTTTACTCATGGTAAACTTAGATTTCCCTTCTTATGCATTTAGATAGACATCTACTCTTTTCATCATAACTTGAGTGCAATAACTCCATTTTCAGTGCCGTCAGTGGCATTGGAATCATGATTTAGATACCTAACTCCTTGAACTAGTTTAGGAAGGTTAGGAATCCTTCCAATTGGTTTAGGAAAGGAATGCTCAACAAAATACCTATTTGATGAATAGAGTTATCCTTATCACCCTATTTGACCCTTTAGAATTAGAAAGCCAAAACAAGGGGGGCATAAGGGGCTTTATGAACTTCTCAATTATCATATAGTAAGCTCTAGGAGATTTATGGATTTTCATTAACCTTGTGTGTTGCAGGTTCTAACAATTTTCTATCGGACCTCTACATTGGGGACTTGGCTATATCCTTTTTATTTACTATGATGTTTTCTTACTTTAGCTTGCATATTCACGTAGTGTCATATCTAAGCTAAAGTGGGGGCTGAATGTATCATCTTAAAATGGATGCATTTCCATCTTCATAGGTTTAGCACCCTCTTTTAGTATATTTATCATGATAGACTTACATTTAGGATGCATTCTGCATTTGATTCCTTCATTCTAGGTGAAATTAGGGTTAGGATCCTGAGGATTCTCCTTAATTTCCCTCTTCCATGGCTCTATTTTCTAGTTAGGACTTAGAAATAGGTCCTCCTAGACTTCATCATGATCATCATAGGATTTTGTGCCTCCTCTTGGCACTCTACCCTATTTTGACATCATTTCTAGGCCTCCAGGCATCCCTGAGACCTCCTGTTTCTAATTCTAGCAAGATTTGGACCCCTAGATCAAGGATGAGGTCGTGCCTGACCTAGGTCAAGGTTGAGGTCATCCTTGAACTAGTTTAGATACAATTTCATCTTTGACCTCCTTCTAGATTTGTTTCCCCTCTTCAAAATTTGGTCCCAACAGGCCTCAAAATCAATGTCGGGCCTTCAGATCCGAGTGCGGAAAGGTTTTAATTTAAAATTCATTTATTTCTTTTCCCTCCATAGTTGGTTATTATGATTGGATCATAATTTGAGGTGAAATTTGAATTATGGGTCCTCACATTGCTCTAGGAGCCTCGCCTTGAAACCTCTATATAAAGACTCTCATTTGCCTTCATTTTCACACACCAAGCAATTGCATAAGAAGCAATCATGTCACAAGGAGATCAAGCAATTTCATGATCTAGACATCAAGTGGAGACATAATTGATTCAAGAAAGCAAGTGATGGTGGAATGAAGATGTAATATTTCAAGAGAATCATATAGAAGATCAAGCCATTGTTGATATCAAGCATCTTTATGAGCATACCATTGTGAACACCTATTTGGAGCAAGAGAGATCCTTTCTTCCTTGATCCACCATTATCAATATTCAATCATTCAAAGATACAATCATGGGGTAGAAATTATAGATTATGAGTTGGGTAGGAGTACTTTATCCTTGGGGGCTTGGTATGTTTTCTTATCTTATTTAAATCTATGCATTGTTTTCTCATACATATTCATGCTAGGGTTTTAATCTAGAGGATTATATCTTGGCATTACACTTTCAATACACACACACATTATATTTCAATCAGCTATTTTTGGAGGTGGAGATCACCAAAATAGGGGTTTGACTAAGGCAAAACCCTATATAGCCACCCCAAAACATCATTTTCAGATATCTATAGTCATTTCGAGAATTAGAGGGCAGATCTGAGTACCCTTTTTGGTGAACTTCCGAGATCCATGAACAAAGTCAAAGATGACCTTAAAAATATTGAGGTAGTCTTTGACCTTTTGTCAGGGTCAAAGACTACCTACTGCCAAAAATACAAAAGTTTTCTAGGTTTTCTCTGTTACAGTTTTCTGGTCCTGGATCTGGTTGTAGAATCTTTTGAAACTACACAGAATTCAGAGAATAGGTATTTCCAGATCTATTCCACTATGAGGTATGTATCTTATTTTATTTAATTTCAAGCATTTCCAGATTTACATTACTTATGCAATTCAAAAACAAAACATTACAAATGAATAGTGAGGAATGATATATGCAATGTTAAAGCTTCCATTTTCCCCCTATTCAGGACTCTGGTCAAATATAGGATAAAGAGGGATAATATCTTGATCTTGATCCTTAATAATGCTTGTTTTTTTCTACTTTGGATTAGTCTCTTGAAATGGAGCCACTTCTAAGGACAAGGTAGGAGTTTAGATTTTCACAAGGGATTCTTGAAGGTACAATGGATGTTCATTTGAAATAGGTTCAATAGGCATTATAGCACATGAGGGCTTGGGGTCTATAACCTTTGAAGCATGGAAGAAGTTTGTAGAAAGATGTAGGTTACCTTTAATCTCTTTTAGAGGTAGCCCTTGAGGGTATACATAGTCATCAAGAAAAGTGTTTGGATCTTTGTTTGATGGAGGAATCTTGGATAGCTTTTCTTCTTTATGAGATGGATTAATGGTGGAATAGGTGGAGGATATAAGAGGACCATTGCTATAGATATGTTCATAAGTTTGATCTTGCTTGAGAGTAGTATCTTCATTAGATAAGTCATTAGGATTTTCATTTCAATTATGTCATCATCAATAAGTTTTTGGATTTTATGTTTCAACTCCATGCAATCTGAAATTTCATGTTCATTATGTTTGTGATATGCACAATAGTTGCTCAAAAATATAAAACCACATGAAGTGATTTGAGTTAATGTGAGGAGATTATTTTCAAGGATTTTTTCCAAAGCTGATTCATATGAAATTCCCAAAGGAGTAAATGATCTATCCCATGGATATTTATATGTATAAGTGTTGATTAAAGATTTTTCATGTGATGAATATTGTTGAGATGAGACTAATTCCTCTTGATTTCCTTGATCAAAGATGGGATTCTCTTGATATTGTGAAATAGGTTCATCATCAAAGATTGGATTATCATTAGGATTTTCTTGATCAAATATAGGGTATTCATGATTTTCTTTTTGATCAAAGGTTGAATTATCAAAGATACGATGTTCATAATGTTCTTCTTGATCAACGATATAATTAATGTGAGATTTTGGAATGGCCTTTTTGTCTGAAGAATATGTAGATGTGGATGTAATATTAGGATCATAGAGGTAAGGAAACAATGTTCTTAATAAGGATTTGTTGGATGATTTATCCCTTTCTTTTTCCATATCTTGAATTCTTGTGAATAAAATATTCTTTTGATTTTTTTTTTTAATTGATTTTTGGATCTTAATGAATGTTTTGTTTTTGTAGTCATAGACCTTCAAGCACAACACAATGATTTTATCAATTATCACAAGAAATTCTTCCAAGCAATCTACCTAAGGTCAAATTTGGCTTTTAAATGGCTCTAATGAGGTAGGCTTGCTAATTTATCAAGGATTTGGTATGGATTCTGTTGAAAAAAATATCAAGTTTCATCCCCAAAAAATAAGGGGCTTCCCACCACTGGTATGTCAAAGTTTTGCACAATCCTAAAGGACTACTAGAGGAAGTTCGAGACTTAATCTCCTTTTTTCATTCACCCCATTAAGGATGAATGCATTTCATTTTATAGTGGGTCGGATTATTGCAGCAAAGGCAATTGTATCCCACTTTGGGTTGTCCCTCTCACCGTCCTCATTAAGGAAAATCTTAGGAGGTGAACCCACTAAAGTTATAGCATGTTCATTTGTAAAATGATAAATGGAATTAAGAGATAGGTTGAGGAGTTTGATTCACCAAAAAGGTGAAGAGCATATCCCTACTATTCTTGTCTCCCAAGCATAATTAACAAAGTTTGATTTACCAAACCCACTAACTAATGGGAATTGAGTATTTCTAGTCTCCTCCACAACCAAGGGGTTTTTTAATTAAATACTTGATTTATCCCTTATGCTTCTTTAATTACTAGATTTTAGAAATCATAAGGCCACAATTTGAGAAAAAATTGACCAAGTTTTAGGCTTACCTTAATTCGAAGCTAGCAAAGGCTAGGGGAATTTTTAATGGGTTTTCCATGATTTTGACTCACCTAGTGGTGATGATTCCCTCTCCTTTGTCTCCTCTCCAAAAAGTTAGTCAACACAAATAATAAATATGAAGAAAACCAACAAAAAATTGAAATCTAAGTCTTATTTTTCAAATTTGACAAAAATTGATTAAGGCATGTAAATCCAATTTAAAGATATGAATTTCAATTTGTAAGCTTCTACAACTTGTAAATATCATTCTTATACCTAACCTTCTTGTTGTGAATCCTCTAAAACAAGTTTAATGTTCGCTATGTTCTTGCTTTTGATCTATTTAGCCAAAGCTTTGTCCTCATTGTTGTATCTGGTCTCTAGATTTTTTGCCTTTTTATGACATATCATCATAAAACTAGAGAAAATTCATTTCCCGACTGTTAGATTTTAAAAATTTGAATTATAGTCATACGTGCAACAGAATTAATTAAATGCATTGTTAAATTAATTGAATGCACCACAGAAATATTTAAAAGCATAGAAACAAAAATTGAATGGACTATTTTATCCAACAAATACACATAAAAGAAGTGTTAAATGTATTGTATAATCCTTCAGATGCGCTCCATAGTCAAGGTATACATGTCGAAAGATAAATAGACAAGATATTAGAAAGATTAAATGCGCAGTTTGGCTGTGCAAAGGTGCAAAACTTTGTCATGGAAGCATTGTTTCAGGCCTCAAACAAGTTGAAAAAATATTTGTAAGCGCTACAGAAACTACCAAATGTGTTGCAGAACTATAAAATAGAGAAAAACAAAAGAATATGCAAGAAAAAAATGATTTCTCTGAATTTAAAAAGAATGAGGCCTAAGGTCCCATGGTGGGATCTATTTTTTGTGTTGTGGAAAGCACCTTCATAGGGATAGTTTGTCAAATAAATGAATAATGTAACCTAAATACCACAATTAGTGAGTTAAATATGCAAATAAAAGACAATAAGCACTCTATGGATCTTTATTTAGACATGCTAATGTGAATCTCTCAGCAAGCCTCCATTAGTGATTGCTCTAAAATGAGAATGATATGATAACAAATTAAGTAAATCAATTCCAAAATGAAACTAAGCCCAATCAACTCTATATTTTCCTTTCTAGCTCAAAAATACAAGAGGTTTGATGCTGTTCTTAGATTTGTGGATGATAATTCATTGATTTGTGCCTTGCTTTTATAGATTTTGGCAATGGTAGGGGGTGGAGTTGAGTTGATCATGGTTGAGTTGAGGTTAAGTCCATGGTTCCACCTTTGGAGATAATTTAAATAGATTGTCCTCAAAGCTTGGGACAAAGAGACAAAATGGGTGGCCAAGATGCTCTCACCTTATGTGTGATTGATATTCATTGTGAGTTTGATCCATATGAGTTTGGTCCTTAAATCCTATTGGTTGAGGAATTTTCCTCCCATGTGGTGTTGAGGTAAAATAGGGATTTATTAATTGAATTTATTTAATTTGTTTAGCCATGTGTACCCCTTAAATGGGTTGATTTGATTTAAATTAAACTATACAATTAATTAGATCAATTGCATAATTTATTGATTTAATCTGATTTATTCGATTTAAATTGATTTAATAGCTTTCGATTTTCAATTAAATTTGGATTTTGGCTTGATTTCAATTTTTCTTTGATTTTAGCTTTATTTTAATTTATTGCTTTGATTTTGCCTTGTTTGCTCACTTGAATTAATCTTGTCCATTTTCAGGTGATTACAATTCTTTCCATAATTTCAACATATTTTGCTAGAATTTTGAACAAGCTAAGGGCATAAATTGGGAGATTTTGGAGATAACTTTTGAGTAACTACACTTTTCCATCCCAACTCAATAGATTACCTTTTTAATTGGCTAGCTTGTTATTAAATTTTTCAACCAAATATATCCAAAAGGAATTTGGAGGTTTGGATCCTAGAGGCAAGCCTAAATAAGACCCAAGAAGGGCATAAATAACACACCCAAGAATTCTAGAGATCTTCAACTGTCTTTCAACTAGATTTTTTATCAAGAATAAAGATATTTTCCCCCAATTAATCAATTTCCCAGACATACTAGAATAAATATTCAAGGCAGATATGATGTTTCTAACCCCTTTTATTGTGGTCTCCCCCATAAGAATGGCATCATCCACAAACTGCTCATGCGAGTATGTTTGAGGATGTGAAGAAGGCTTTAACCCTTGAATAGCTCTAGATCTATTAAGTTTAAGAAAATATCTCCATAGACACTCAACCATAATCACAAAGAGGATAGGAGAAATGAGATCCCCTTACCTAAGTCCCCTAAAAGGTTTGAAAAAATAAGAAAAGGTTGCATTAACCATTAAAACAACATTGGAAGTAGAAATAAGCTGATGAATCAACTAAATAACTTTATTGCCAAAACCAAAAGCCTAGAGAACCTTTAAGAGAAATACCCAATCAAATCTATCATAAGATTTAGATAAATCCATGTTCATAAGAAATCCTTGATTTTAAGAACTAATAAGAGAGTGGATATTTTCATGCATGTAGATTATAGAGTCCAAGATTTGCCTAGCTGGAAAAAATCCATTTTATTGGGGGAAAATAAGAGCAGGAAATAACTTCAGAATTATGGAGGTCAACACTTTAGAGATAATTTTGTACATAGAGTTGCATAAGAAGATAGGTTTTAAAGATTCTAATGAGTCAGCTTCGACCATTTTAGGAATCAGAATAAGGAAAGTGGCATTGATCTCCTTGAGGATTCTGCAAGCACCAAAGAATTATTTAACAACATCAAACACATAATTGCCTATAATATGGCACATATTTTGAAACAAAAACATTGGAAAACCATATGGGCCCAGGGCCTTTTCTCCTTCAAAAGAGAACAACATCTCTAACCTCCTTGAAAGATGGAATGGATTCAAAGGATCCATTCTCACCTTCAGAAATGATTGGAGGAATAGAAGAAAGGAGATCTTCCTGATTCTCAACATTAAGGGTAGAATTAGCTAGCATAAATGATGAAAAGAATCCCACCATTTTTCTCCTAATGTCCTCTTCTTTCTTGAGTCTTCCCCTATCAGAATTAAGAGAGGAGATATGGTTGATAGCTCTATGTTTGAGAGTAGTCATATGAAAAAACTTGGTATCTTATCTCCCTCCTTAGGCCAAAGAGACCTAGACCTCTGTCTCCAAAAAATTTCCTCCTTAACAATAACATCATGATATTTGACTAATAGCTCATTCTCTTTATTTAGAAGGTTTTGATAATATCCTTCTCTGATTTTGTACTAAATATCTTTTAGATCCAACTGAATATTATATTTGGATTTGAAGATTTCTTCAAATGTGTCCTTACTCCACTTCTTAACATAGTCTTTCACATTCCTTAATTTCTTAGCTACCCTAAATATAGCAGTACCATCCACCAGAATGCCCCACTAAGCCTTGAAGCTTTCCTCAAAGTGGGGATGAAGCATCCACATTTCTTAAAATATGAAAGGAAAGTTTCTCTTTCTAGAAACTAGATTAGCCACAAAAATATTGGGAAAATGATCAGATACAATTTTAGAAAAAGAAGAAAGAGAGCAGAGATACCTTTGCAACCAATCATGATAAATCAGGGCCTGGTCCAACCTGACTTGGATCAGATCCTCTCCCACCCTTCTATTAGACTAAGTAAAATTAATACATTGGAGGTCAACATCCATAAGATCTTTCTAATTAATGAAGCCCATAAGTTCTAATCTTCCATCTAGCTGACACACGTCCTAACTTCTCAAACTATTTAAGAGGAGTATTTAAGTCACCCATAACCAACCATTAAATATCAGGGAAAGCTATCTTGCTAGAGGCAATCTTATCCCAAAATTTCTTCCTGCTAGATTTTTTATTTGGGGCATAGATATTGGATATCACCCATGTAAAATCATCTCTTATATGATTGAATTTAACAACCACAAAATTACCTTCAACCAATAGAACATCAACTTTAATATAATTCTAGTTCCAAAAAATAACAATTCCTCCTAAAGCACCTTCAAAGCTGCTTTGAAAAACACCACAGTTTTTGAAAATCTTTAATTTTTCCACCTTATCTTTAGCCATCTTAGTTTCTTTAATACACACAATATCATCTTAGTTTCTTGATTTGTCTTCGTTATTATCATGTATGTTATCTTGATTGTAAGATTTAATTGAATCACTTTATATTGTATCTTGTTCCTTGACTTATGGTTATTATATGAATGTATCATATATGTTATATATTGTTGGTAGTAAAGCCAAGGAACTTTACGGAACTTAGTTATGTGATTATATTTAGATTTCTTGTTGCAATTAATGACATGTATTTAGTTAAACTAATGCATTATGCATACGAGATTGTAATCTTAGTTGTAATATTTGTTTTTAAAAAAATATTTTCCCTTTCCTTAGTTTATTGAGTTGTCCTCTTGGGTTCCCTAGTAAGGCATTACATATTGTATTAGAGCTTAAGTTTCTACATTGGGTCTTATGAGCTCATTGTGTGTTCTTAATATCTAGTATATTTGTTTGACTATGTTACCCTTCTAGGTGCTCTTCAATATATGAAATGAACTAAGTATTCTCCTTGGTCCATAGTCTTAGAGGTGAATAGTGGTTATATGGCCTTTGTATGTCCTAAGTGTTGTGAGAAACCAATTATTTATGTAATTGGATAAACGGTTCCTATTCCTCGTTAGGTAGCTAGCTTCTAGCCACATAGTAAGGTCATGTTTTATTTTATGATGATTTTCATATTTGATTGTGTAGACTAATGAATTATTTAACCTTATCTATGATGGTTTGGCCACAACTTCTGAGATTAATTTTATGTATAAATTACTATTGTGAATAATTTAATTTGTCTTATTTCCTATTGAAATTGATAATTTAGCTCTTCTATTTCTAAACTTTGGTGGCTAAGCCAATTTTCTCCTTGATTTTTTTTCAAATATTGGTCTTGGTTCATGATGTGTTTCCTCACCAAAAATGTATAATGTGTATCTGGTGAGTGTATGCAAGGAATTAGATGCAAGAAATCATGAGTTTGTGTGGCATGCCACTACCGAGCCTTGTGAGGTGTTGTTCTAATATTGAGATATGGCATGTTTGGCAAGATGCATACATTACTTAGTTCAATCCTACATGTAAGAATAAGAAGAGAATTAATGATTTTTATAGTATACAATTCATCATGTCTTGATTAATGCAAAAAGTGTTATATCCATAGGATTATGGTTTTTGTTACTTGCAAGTAAATTTTTTAACAAAAGCTGATGTTCTAAGGAGAATTAGGTATTAAATTATGTTGTTACTTTATTTGAAATGAATAAAATGAAGATATAATCATGTTTTTTTGTGCAAGTTGGTGTATTTACCATATGTGCAATTGTGGAAAAAAAGATGCATTTATTGTTTCATGCCTAGATTATGCAGACTTGAAAGGTACACAATGTTAAATTTCAGGTATATTATTGTCTTAATTTGAGTAAGATGGATGTTTTCAATACAATGATAGATATCATATCTATAGAATTTTCTCTATACTAAGAATATGTTGAATTATTGAGTTCTTGTTTGCTTAGAAAAATAAGATTTTTTTGTATGAGCCATTGTAGAATAAAGTAAATTTTTCAAGGATAATATACTCCAAAATTAGATAGGTATAAATGTGTTTGCTTGACCATTTTTTGAAGATGATTCTATTGTGATGTATGAGTTTTAAGAAGGATTATTATTAATTTTGTTGAACTTGTGTGATGTATGCTTTGATTTTATATGCATTTCCTATGATCTCTATTGAAATTTGATATTATACTGACACATTGATATTATGAGATCAATGTTTATGCTCCTTATGTTATATGTTGATCATTATTTACATATTTATGATTTACAGTTATCCTAACCCTATTGATATTTCATTCATTTCTTTGTGTACGTAATTATCTATATTGATCATTGAGAAGGATGTGGGCAAGGTTGATAACAATAGAACCTAAGGAAAGGTTGAGTTATCTTGATACTTTAATGAGTAATTGATTATGTGGCACAATGATAAGATAATGTATTGCTTATCTAAGTAAAAAGGAAGACTAAACAAGTAGGCTTAATCGAGCAAAAGTGAAGAAATCTAGTTTAAGCCGAGTGATGTTAGTGTTGACCGAGCTATTATATGCTGAGTAAATTCAGTGTTGACTGAACATCAGTTAATTACTGAGGAAGATAGTATTAGCTGAGGAAACAATTTTAGTGGTGATCGGGATACCTAGTGAAGACCGAGGAGTTGAACATAGTATTGACTGAGCGTCGGTATTTTACATTTGAGGAAGAATTCAGATTCCTAGCCAACATAGTTGAATTTTTGGATTATGTAAATCATGTTTACGTTATTTATTGATTGTATGGAATCATTTAATGCACTATAAAATGTTTTATTATAAATCTATAAAGAGATTTGAGATGTTTCTAGAAGGATGGATGAAGAACATAAAGCTGGAGGGATTCGATGAATATGACCTAACCCTAAGATCTATAGAGGAGATTAAGGGACAAAAGTCGTATTGACCTAATTGAGGAAGTATTAAGGAAACCTAAGAATGAAATTGAAAAGAGAGAGGATGCTGGAGTTATTGTTGATGTTATTGACTGTATAAGTAGAAAAGGATGAAGGAGAAGAAGTTGTGATTTCTTGAAGGGATTTATGAGTAGATTAGTGATGGAGATGGAAATGGACCACAGTCAGTAAGCTAGCATATGTGTATGGAATTGGATCTGATATTTGCAAAGTGAGTTATATGTTTTCAGATCAATACTATTGTTACTTTCTAACCATTGTAGTAGTCAAAATCCTTTTAACCAAGGTTGACCTAATAGTCATTTGTATAAATCCTTTGAACAAGGTTGCATTCTAATGGAATGTATGTAAGTCCTATAACAAGGTGCACTTTTAATAGAGTGGTTTAAATCCTTTAACCAAGTCACACCTGATAGTGTGGTTATAACCTTTGATAGGGTTGGCTTTTCACAGAGCTCACTTCAGAAGAGTGAAAATATCAGTAACATATTACAAAGTAGTTTTTCCCAAATTGAGTTTCCACTATAAATCCTGGTGTTAATGCTTGTGTGAATGTTTTGGTTTGAACATTTCTATTTTTTGTAAGTTAAATACTATTGGATAGTGGACTGCACTGATATATGTTTATGTTATGTATTTAGTAATGACCGAGTAGTTGTTGGATGTTAGATCTGATTTGTGGAAGAGTTTGAAAGTTTGTTTTATACATCTGGACTTGAGAAAAAATAATTCACCCCCCTCTCTATTGTTCTAAATCATATTAACAATTGGTATCAGAGCTATTGGTGCTTATAAAGGATAATTTTAAAGGTACTTGAAGTAAATGATCAAGATGTATAAGAAGGAGGTACCAAAGCTAAATAAGGAGAACTTCCCTACATGGAAAAGCTTGATGAAGCTGCATCTAGCTGGTATTGGTGATTTTGCAAAGTATTATGTTGAGCATGACTATGTTACACCTGTTGCACCTCTGATTGCCAAGGAGATGAGAGCTACACAAGAGCACAATCAAGCAATGTTGGAGATTGCATCTACCCTAAGCTATCCATAATTTGAAGACATCAAAGACTGCACAAATGCTAAGAAAATGTGGGAAACTCTTGCAAACATCTATGGTGGTGACATAAATGTGCTGAGAGCTAAAGCTGAGAGCCTAAGAGGTAAATTTGATGAAATAAAAATGCAAGAAGGTGAGAATATTGCTCAATATTGTGGTAGAATAAAAGAAGTTGTAAATGCTATTAGAGGAGCCAATGGAACTATTGAAGATGAAACTATTATAGGAAAAGTATTGAGAACTTTGTATCCTATTTATGCCATTAAAATTTTAGCAATTCAAGAATCTAGATGTAACCTTGGCAATGCTCTTAGTTTGGAAAGTCTTGTTGGTAAGCTTACTTCTTTTGAGCTTTCTAACTATGATAACTTCACTGTTGCTAATGTTGAATCTACTTTTAAGTCACAAATGGTTTTGAGTAAGTCAAATAAATAAAAAGAAAGATGCATCAGTGAGAGTGAAAGTTAAGGTGACACATCTAATGAAGAACTTGAGGATCTTGAAGCTCTTATGGCCAGAAGATTGAAAAGGGGAAAAGGAAAGTATAAAGGTAAACTCCCTATTATATGTTTTTCATGTAATAAAGTTGGTCATATAGCTGCAAGATGTCCTAATAGAGATGATAAGGATGAAGAAAGAGATAGAAATCAAAAAGATAAAAGAGAAGATGGAGGTTACCAAAGGTACAAGGACTACAAAGGAAAAGGTAAAAAATCCTACTATATTGTTGAGGAAGAGACTGACACTGATAGTGATGATTTTGAAATTAAGGTAGTCTATGTTGCTATGAAAGATGAGTCTGATGAGGATGACAAAAATGCATTGATATCCTATGTGAACAAAAATGATAAGTGGATTATTGATAGTGGTTGTTCAGACCACATGATTGGTGACAAAAGTAAGTTTGATACCTTAGATCATTATAAAGGTAGAAGTGTTAAATTTGGTAATGATGCACCATGTCCTGTTAGGGGTAAAGGATTGATTAAGCTAACTGATAAGATCACTTGTGAAAATGCATATTGGGTTGAAGGTCTTAACTATAATCTGCTAAGTGTTGTACAACTTAATAGCATTGGTTACCGAGTGGAATTTCATCACAAGAAGGCCAAAATATTTGATGCCACTGGTGAACTGATTAGAAGTGGAGAACATACAAGAGGTAATTTTTTTTATCTAGACCTATTTGAAGAGACAGGTATGATTGCACAACTTGATGATATATGGTTATGACATAAGTGGCTATGTCATGTTAACTTTGATAATCTGGTAGAAATTAGTAAAAAGAAGAAAGTGAGAGGACTGCTTAGATTGAAGAAACCTGAGAATGTAATGTGCCAAAAATGTTAGTTGGGTAAGATGAAAAAGTCTAGTTTCAATAGCAAGACTTTTACTTTTGAGAATGCTTTAGATTTGGTTCATACTGACCTTTGTGGACCTATGGGTGTACAAAGCTATTATGGTGATAGATATTTTATTCTGTTTGTTGATGATTACACCAGAATGATGACTGTAATGTTCTTAAAAGAAAAATATGATGCTTTTCAAAATTTTAAGTGGTATTTGGCTAAGGTTGAAAAGGAGACAAGTAGGAACCTGAAGTGTCTGAGATCTGACTGAGGTGGAGAATTCATATCCAATGAGTTCAATCTATTTTGCAATGATGGAGGAATCAAAAGATAGATGTCTACACATAGAACACCTCCACAGAATGACATAGAAGAGAGAAGAAATAGATCTATCATGGATTGTGCAAGAACACTGATGATCAAAAAGAATGTTGCACAAAAATACTGGAGAGAAGCTGTAAGTACAACTATTTATACCCTTAACCGAGTACATATAAAAAAAGGTACAAATATCACACCTTATGAGTTATGGTATGGGTATGCACCTAATGTAAAGTACTTTAGAAGTTTTGGAAGTAAATGCTATATACTAAAAGACAATAGGAATGGAAAATTTGATGCTAAAAGTGAAGAGGGCATATTCCTAGGCTATTCCACAAAAAGTAAAGCTTACATGTGTTTGAACTCTAACGCTAACAAAATTGTGGAAAGTGTAAATGTCAAAGTTGATGAGTATGCAAAGAAAAATGAAACTGAAAGCAAGAAAGAACCATAATATTGCAGATCTTTTATATATTTAGAAGAGGGAGAGGCAAGTGAAAAACCTACACCTGATGTAGAGTCTCGAGTAAGCAATGTCGAGAATCAAGGAGACAATGCCGAGTGATAGGAGGAAGCTGTCAAGTATTAGGAAGAGGTTGTCAAGCATTCAGAAGATGAATCTGACAATCTTGTTGGTGAACCTAATGAGCAAGAAGAAAGGAGAGCAGAACCTATTTTGGCACAATATGTAAGGAGACATCACAAGCCTAAATAAATCATTGGAGACAAGGATACTAGAGTTCTGACTAGAAGCAAGCTAAGAGACCCTACATGTTTACTATGTGAATTCAAGCCTAAGACAACAAGGGAGGCATTAGAAAATGAAGATTGGATACAAGCAATGAATGAGGAGATAGACCAAATAGAGAAGAATGATACCTGGACTTTGGTACTGAGACCAAAAAACAAAAATATCATTGGAACAAAATGGGTGTTCAGAAATAAGTTGAATGAACATGGACAAATCACAAGGAACAAAGCAAAGCTAGTATGCAAAGGCTACACACAAGAAGAAGGAATAGATTATGGGGAGACATTTTCCCCTATAGCAAGATTGGAAGGAGTAAGAACTTTACTTGCATATGTTAACTACAAATATTTCAAGGTATACCAAATGGATGTCAAGTCTGCATTTTTAAATGGTATATTAGAAGAAGTGTACATTGAACAACCATAAGGATTTTTTGATCCAAACAAGATACACATGGTTTGAAAACTGAATAAGACACTATATGGATTAAAGCAAGCCCCCAGAGCATGGTATGAGAGGCTACACAACTACCTAATATAGATTGGATTCTCAAGGACAAATGACACAAGTAATCTGTACATGAAAGATGAAGGTAAAGGAATCTTGTTGGCTAAGATTTTTGTAGATGATATTATATTTTGTGGACAAGATGCCCTATGTAAGAAATTCTCAAATGAAATGCAAACTGAATTTGATATGAGTATGTTTGGGGAGATCAAATTCTTTATTGGTTTACAAGTATATCAGATGGAGAAAGGTATTTTCATCACCTAGTCTAAATATGTTAATGAGATACTGAAAACCTTTGGTATGGAGGATACAAGGCTAGTAAGTACTCCCATGGGTACTAGACAAAAATTATCTAAGAATGATGATGTTGCTGAAGTAAACCAAACTTTGTATAGGTCCATGATTGGAAAACTCTAGTATGCTATTCACAACAAACTGGATATTGCTCTAGTAGTTGGGATTGTGGTAAGATTCTCTACCAATCCTAAGGAAAGTCACACAATGGATGTCAAAGGGATAATGAGATATTTGAAAGGGACTGCTGACTATGGACTATACTACAAGAAGCATGAAAGATTTGAATTAAGAGTGTATGCTGATGTTGATTGGACAGGAAATGTGGATGATAGAAAGAGTACTAGTGGTGGAGCTTTATTTCTTGGATAGAGATTAGTTTCCTGGACAAGAAAGAAACAAAATTTTATTTCCCAATCTACAGCTAAAGTTGAGTATGTGGTTGCAGTAGTGAACTATTCAAACTTGGCATGGATAAAGCAATTGTTGGTAGGCATGAAAGAAAAGATCACTGAACCAGTTGTCATCTACTGTGACAACACTAGTGCTATCAACATATCTAAGAATCCAGTGATGCACACAAAGACCAAACACATCACCATCAAGTATCATTACTTGAGGGAATTGGTACAAGATAAAGAGGTTAGAATGGAATATGTGAATACAAAAGAACAATTAGCAGACATATTCAGTCAAGCTTTACCTAAATACGCTCATGAATATTTGAGAGGACAATTAGGGGTCCTTCCCCTAACTGAGGCTACCTAGTCAAGCTAGGAGCACTTCATCAAATGTGTTGCAAAGAGTATCTGATAATTTGATGCAGAGATAGGTCACACTTTAGGAGCAGCCTAGAGTTGTGAAAAGTACAACAAAGCTGATAATCAGTCATTAGCAAAGATGATAGAGGGAGGAATATTGTTACTGAACTGAAAAGATGACATCTACATCTGATGGATGTATGTTTTAGTTGTTTCTTTGGCATTATTGTCAATGAGGGAGATGAACAAGATGAAAACACATGGTGAAATTTCATGGAAGATCAAGTAAGAGGGAGAGATTCAGAGGAAAGAATGTTATTGTGTGAATGGTCATATAAGAAAGGCTAATTGATTTTGTATCAGAATGAAGCTAAGGACATTATAAATTTTTTTGATAGACAGATAAGTTTTGGATTGGTTGGTGATTCATGTGTTATTCATATGGTGTTGCCATCAATTCCAAAGAGGGAGATTGTTGGAAACTGCAATTGAAGGAATTTTTGTATTGTCATTGATGTCAAACCTTAAGTGGTAAGATTGTTGCTATTTAAGAAAGTACTATATCTATTTGATTATTGAGAAGGATGTGGGCAAGGTTGATAACAATAGCACCTAAGGTCAAGGAAGACACTCTTATATGGGGTCCCTCTTCAAGTGGAAAATTTTCTGTGGTGTCTACTAGCTCTATTCAATTTGAGGAGCCTGAGGAAATCCCTATTTGGGCAAAGATATGGAATAAGATAATCACCCCCAAAGTTGAGATTTTTGATTGGATCTTTGTTCAAAACAAAGTGCTTACCATTGACGATCTTAGAAAAAGAGGATTTATCATGCCAAATAGCTGTTGCCTTAGCCAGGAGGCTGAAGAGGATACTAACCATCTCTTTTTGCATTGTCCTTTTTCTCAGCAGGTTTGGTCTTTCTTTTTGCAAGATAATGCTTTATGCTGGATTTTCCCCTCTTCTATCTAGGATTTTTGCCAGCAATGGTACTATCTAGGTGATAATGCTAGGGACAAACATATGTGGACTCTAGCTACTCCTCATATTGCTTAGAATCTTTGGAAAGAAAGAAACAATTGCATATTCTGGGATAAATAAAGTACTCCTTCTTTGGTGTATGAGAAGGCTTACAGTGGGATGCTGGAAAACTTGAGCAGAATCACCCAGCATATTGGGAATAATGGGGTCTTTCAAAGTAAAAAGAATGATCATGATAATAGTGTGTGGATCACTCCCCCTGATGGATGGATTAAGATAAATTTTGATGGCGCGGCTAAGGGCAATCCCAGCCCTGCGGGGTGTGGTAGTGTTATAAGGGATTTTAATGGTAATGTTATTGCTGCCATTGTTGTTCCTCTGGGAACTCAAAATAACCATTTAGCTAAGGCTTCAAGAGCTTACTATGGATTACAGCTTTCTAGTAAACTCAATTTTAAAAAAATATGGGTGGAAGGTGACTCATTAAATATTATTAATTGCCTAAAGGGAAATTCTCCTCCATCTTGGACAATTGATAACATTATTTCCAAAGTGAAAGACATCATTGCTAAGTGTACGGGGACTTACATAACCCATGTGTACCATGAGGGTAATGCTATGGAAGATAGCTTGGCTAACATAGGGGTTAAGGCTACTGAGGTCATCACCTGGGACATCGAGGAGGATATTAGAGAGGACACCAAATCTCACATTTATTATGACAAAATCAATCATAAAGAAGGAAAGATTGGAAATTATTAATGAGACTCGCCTAAGCTATACAAAGTCTAATGATAATTATGGGAAAGTACGGAATGTATTTTTAAGCAACTTGATTATTAATAGTTCACACTTTTTCTAGGTTCTGTATTCTAGCAACTTGTTTAATAGGGACTGCTATCCTGATTACCTTGACTCTAATCTTACTAATAGCTATGCTTTCCTGAACTCTGTGATCATGGGGGTTGATCTAAACTGTGAAGAATTGGATAATTGTAACAAGCTTAAGGAACTTGACATGGTGATGGTCTGGCGCAAACTGAAAAAAGGAGGAGTGACCCCTTACCTGGAAAAATTACATGGACTTGATAAGGAGGTTACTCAAAGATTTGTTGAAGGTTGGAAAGACAACACTGTCACCATTGAAGGGAGAACATTGGAGATTACTATTGAGCTTATAGCTCAAGTTATGGGGATTCCCAATGATGGTCAAAAGTTTTATAGGAACTGAAAGATTTCAGATATGGTGGCTAAGAAGTTCTTGAAATTTGTGAAAGAGAAGGCCGCTTTTGCGGAAGGCAAGGTTAATGGCTGCATGGAACCTATCAAGATCAAGGAGATTTGGTGACATGTTCTATAGGCTATGATGGAGTACTTTACCCTCAATGGCTACTTCACTCATGCTCATTTGCATCACTTCATGTTCCTTAACCACTTCAGGTACAAGGACACCATTAACATACTCTTTTATCTATACACCTCTCTAGTTAAAAGCATAAATGAGCATAAGGGGTCTCCTAAGAAGGTTGTCAAGCATGAGGGTTTGATTTTGTTAATATATGAGCATATGAAGAGAACCATCCCTACCCCTAGCTCTACTCCTTCTGGAAAGAATAAAATGAGCCCTAAGAATCCTAAGGCTAGGTCGATTAAGCGAAAGGCAGAGGACAATTTGGGTAGTAGCTCGAAGAAAATTTGCTCGAAAGCTACTAAGGAGGAGGTTTACTTTGAGGGCTTGAAGATGGAGGATTCTGAGGATGAGGACTTTGAGAGAGCCCAGGAGAAGAAAATCCCTAGCAAGGTTGAGGAAGAGATTGATGATTCTGAGGCTATTTCTGATCAAAAAGAGCACAAGGAGGAGATTAACAGTGAGAAATCAGAAGAGGAGTACAAGGAGGTTACTAGGGAGGGGGATTAGTTGAAAAATGATACTAACATGTAGGGTATTGATGATTCTTAGAGGCCAGGAGATGAGACTAAACCTCTGTGCACTAAGGAGAAGGATACTACCATGTCCAAGGAAGATAAAGACATTGTTGAAGCCAAGGACCCTGACAAAAATAGTCAGAAGAGTATAGATAAAGAGAAAGGTAAAGATGTGGATGAGGCTAATTTTGAAGGCACTGGGGGGTGTAATTCTCACAGCCTTGAAGACCTGGTTGACACAGCCATCCAGTATGCATAGAAATAGAAGAATGATCAGGACTTTAATAAAGATGAGGTTCCCATTTTGGATGATTTTGTCGAAGGTATGAGGCATGACATGCCTATATCTCAAGATTCTGAGGACAATAATTAGGAGGGTAGCGATGAGTCCAGTGAACATAAGGCTAGAGAGTCCACCATTAAGCTTATCTTTAAAGATTTCAATGATAGAGAAGAGGTGACTACTAGTGTTTTGCAGACTGCCAAAGCCAAGGCCCTTTATTCTTTCAGGTTCAGTAAGTGGTGCTTTCATGAAATTAAAAGGCTCCATTTGAAATGTAGAAATCTTGAAGCTAACAATGTCATCCTCTAAGAGAATGTGGAGTCTCTTCTAAAAGAGAGGTCTTCTAATTCCCTACTGTTGATCTGAAGGAAAGAGTGGATAAAGTTGATAATACTCTTATCAACATTCTCCAGCATAGTATGGATAGTATGAAGGCATCTAGTACCAACCTTAAGGCTCTAGTTAATTTATTGGATAATGCATCTGAGGATGATACTGAGGTTAGGAATGCTCATCTACTAGATAGTGGTGACCCCAGTTCTTAGACCCGTGGAAAGAAGAAATCCCCTATGATCAAGAATAATTTGGATGAACTGAAAAGTGTTATTGGCAAGATGGATAAAATTCAGGCCAAGATGGAGAAAATGCTAGATGAAAAAGCTAGGATTTTGGATGTGGATGCTTAACCTAGTGGTCCTGCTGGTGTTTTTGTTTTTCCTACTGTCTTTTTGGCTAGGCTTCTACCCTTTTTTTTCTAGCTTTGTAGTCCCTAATATGGGTAGTTCACTATTGTATGTCTCTTATGATTTTTATGCTATATATTTCTATTCTTTTGATCCTTAAGTTGTAAAGGGTTTTGGGTCCCTTCAAAACCTATTTTTTCCAATAATCAGAACAATAGCACCTAAGGAAAGGTTGAGTTATCTTGATACTTCAATGAGCACTTGATTATGTGGTATAATGATAAGATAATGTATTGCTTATCTAAGTAAAAGGAAGACTAAACAAGTAGGATTAACTGAGAAAAAGTGAAGAAATCTAGTTTAAGCTGAGTGATGTGAGTGTCGACTGAGCTAGTATATGCTGAGTAAATTCAATGTTGACCAAACATTAGTTAATTGCTGAGGAAGACATTATTAGCTAAGGAAACAATTTTAGTGGTGACCGGGCTACCCAGTAAAGACTGAAGAGTTGAACACAGTATTGACCGAGCGTTAGTATTTTACATTTGAGGAAGAATTCAGATTCCTAGCCGACATAGTTGAATTCTTGGATTATGTAAATCATGTTGACTTTGTTTTATTGATTGTATGAAAGCATTTAATGCACTATAAAACATTTTATTGTAAATCTATAAAGAGATTTGAGATGTTTCTAAAAGGATGGATGAAGAACATAAAGCTGGAAGGATTTGATGAATCTAACCTAACCCTAAGATCTATGGAGGAGATTAAGCGAAAAAAGTTGTATTGACCTAATTGAGGAAGTATTAATGAAACCTAAGCATGAGGTTGAAGAGAGAGAGGATGTTGGAGTTATTGTTGATGTTATTGACTGTATAAGCAGAAAAGGTTGAAGGGGAAGAAGTTATGATTTCTTGATGGGATTTTTGAGTAGATCAGTGATGGAGATGGAAATGGACCATAGTCAGTGAGCCAACATATGTGTATGGAATTGGATCTGATATTTGCAAAGTGAGTTGTATTTTTTCAGATCAATACTATTGTTACTTTCTAACCATTGTATTAGTCAAAATCCTTTTAACCAAGGTTGACCTAATAGTCATTTGTATAAATCCTTTGAACAAGGTTGCATTCTAATAGAATGTATGTATCACTTTTAATAGAGTGGTTTAAATCCTTTAACCAGGTCACACCTGACAGTGTGTTTGTAACCTTTGATAGGGTTGGCTTTTCACAGAGCTCACTTCAGAAGAGTGAAAATATCAGTAACATATTACAAAGTGGTATTTCCCAAATTGGGTTTCCACTATAAATCCTCATGTTAATGCTTGTGTGAATGTTTTGGTTTGAACATTTTTGTGTTTTGCAAGTTAAATACTATTGGATAGTGGACTGCACTGCTATATGTTTCTGTTATGTATTCAGTAATGACTGAGTAGCTGTTGGATGTTAGATCTGATTTGTGGAAGAGTTTGAAAGTTTTTTTATACATCTAGACGAGAACAACTGATTCACCCCCCTCTTTATTGTTCTAAATCATATTAACAGTACCCTATCTCATGATGGAGAGAAAGGTGGGCTAATGGGCATTTGATGTCATGTTCACCAATAATAGGTTCATGCTCTTCTTGCAACCCCAACAAAACCAATCATATCATAGAGTCTCACTCTGAAAGGAAAATTATTTGATATCCCAAGCCTTAAAATGAGTATGGATTCATCATATAATGATTCTAAAATCAACAATTTAATGCCCCTCTTCACCACATCCAAGACACCCTTCATAATGGTACCATACCTTATGGGTTGCAAACACCAATAGTATTTTAATAGTTCACATGGTTCAACCAAACTTAGAGACACCTTAAAACAAGTAGATCAATAATTTTATAACCCTTAACAACCCTCAAATCCACTAGTCATTCCAACCACCATTTCCCTTTACACAAACAACCATATCCTAGTAGCCCTCAATTGGGGGTCTTTGGTACATAAATTTTCACATAGTGACAAATGACACAAAAGACAAAAATTTTTAGATAGCATTTTTTAGATTAATGAAAATATGTTAAATAAGGATACAATTTTTTTGGACCAAGTAATTCAAAATGGGATTGATTTCACACAACCTAGGTCTAATTAGGCATCCTTTACATAGAAATTGATTGAAGGTTTGAATCCAAACCTCTATACTAAATTATAGGGGCTAAGATAGCTCTCATATGAAATGAATAAAAAATTATTTGGTAATCTATCATTCTACCCACATTTTACAAAATCATCCTTGTTGCACTATCGATTAGATCAAAATACACAAGGTAACCCAACTAGGGCATCATTTTATTGCACAAAAACATCAAACTTCATGCCTATAAACTTTAGAATCATAAAATAGACTCTCTAAACTTCCAATCCACTAATTTAGAGAGGATTTAAATGGTCAAAGGTGCCAAAATGGTCAATTTTTTGCCAAACCCTCATACCCACGGGTTTTTAGACATGTCTATGGAAAAAATTCAATTTCTCCCTTGATTCTTCACAAAATTGCATGAAAATAGTCTTGTTGGAAAGATAATTCATATCCCTAAAAATTAAAATAGGTTTTATAGTATTAATTTACTCCATACATGATCGGTCCCAGCTCTAGAACATCAAGAAATTATAAAGTATAGTTCATGTTTGTATTGAGATATTCTTCCAAAGGTTGAAAACTCCTCAACCACCCTTTCCTTAATGATTTAGATGTATTTTTAACAAGAAAAAAATAAGTTCCAACCATTTGTAACATATTTTCAAACTAATGACCATTGGACTTCCCTAAAATGCAAAACGTGTAGATTAGAAAAGTTACAAAGTTGCAAAATTTCTTTGCAACTTTTGCAACTTTGGAACCTTATTGACAAAATCATCACCTTGACTCTATAGGACTCTATTAAATAAAAAAATATTTCTAAGGAGGTCAAATGGACCTTGTGACAAGATTAAATATACTACAATCCTCCTTGACACTTTTGTTCATTACAATGACAACATATGCCATATCTTTGCCACATACACCAATTTGACAAACATAACTACTTAAGTGAACTAAATCATAAAAAAATCATCCATAGCACCTTACTCTAACCTTGGAGATGAAAAAAACATGTTAGACTCAAAGTTTCCTCTTGGAGGCATGAATATCATTGGGTGCCCCTACACCATCTCATTACTATAGTTTTGTTTTGTGTTTAAGATCATTGAATAGCATATCTATGCTATGACATCCATGCTAACGAGTGATATGAAGTTATGAATCAAAAACTTAGTGTTTCCATCTATGAAGGTAAAATTTATAAATGATCATTATGTGAGACCCACCTATATAAAAACATAGACGCTTCATGTTTTAATGCTACTTAAAGTTGTATTTCTTAATTCAAATGATATAAATATTTAGTTTATGATATGATTTTTATTATAGTTATGTTTCATGTGTGGAATAGTTCAATTATACTCCTAGATGGGATATACTTAATCAAGAATTAAAATTCAATGTGACTAAAATAATATGAAACACTAATTGAGATTTAGAAAATAATTTTAGATTTTAGAGTCCGATGATTTTACCAGTGTGGAACAAAGTAAATAGGTATAGTTTATGTCATGCGATGATTGTAAGCACTAAGTATTGTAACTACTTTTCATGATCGAGTAATTAACTATTTACTAAGGATATTTTGGTGAAACATTAGAGCTTATGAATGTAGGAGATTTTGGTGAAACATTGGATCTTATGAATGTAGCTAAACCTGGTGCAAGTGAACTAAATTTAGATTTGTGAACCATCTTCTTCATCTCATGTTACTAATAATTTAATATAAATATGTTCGTAGGAAATTGATTGCAACCTATCATGGTATCTTCAATGTGGTTTCCACATGGTACATTAATGCTAAAGTCATCCTTGTTGAAACATTAGTTCCTAGGATTTAAACCACTCTTAATAATAAATGAACATTTCCAAAAAGCTCACGATTCTCATGACTATCATGATCAATTGAATTAACAATATTTAGAAAGATAAAATAAATTTTAGGATATGATTTATTGATATTGTTATAAGCATTGATTTGCATCCGTATAAAGTAACTTTATTCATATAAATCCTAAAACATTGCTACCCTATGAGAAATTATTACTATGAGCACTATTATTCTTATCATTAAATTCAATCATTATCATAAGATGTTATTACATACTCTAATAAATACGATTGCAGGAACTTCATTAAACCTCTATCAAAATTATCTTTTATATTAGCTTTAATAATATCAATATCTTTAATGTCAATGTCAATGCCAAGTATATGTTTATTAATATTAGTATGTTTATTAATATTAGTATCAATGGTACCTATGAAAATGATATTAATATTAAAAAAATAAACCATATTAATAATGTCATTAATTAATATCTATGCTATTGTGATTCAGTTATGTTGGATGTAGGCATAATTATTATCAGAATATTATTAATGTTATTATTTTGTGACATTTAATCCATCCTATATATATATATATATATA